>JAOUQZ010000024.1:9085519-9103015 GCA_028564935.1 Neosilurus hyrtlii
GAAAATAAGCCCTATGGTGTTTTTTGAACCGAAAAAAAAATAAGACAGTGTCTTATTATCGGGGAAACACGGTATTAGTTAAAAAATTAAAAAACACTAAATTCCCTGTTTACACATTTACCTTTCCATGAAGAACAGACAAGGTGTTTACAGGTATCCTGAAGATGAATAAAAAATGTCAAATACTTCATCTGTATTGGTTTTCCAGTTTTTGTTTTGTTTTTTTTACAGGAAATCCGAAATGTTTGGTTCATACATCATAGGTAAGGAGTAAGATATGCAACAGTGGCATCCCATGATGCCTTATAATATACATATTTACCAACAAATCCAAATATTTCTTTACATATGTAAAGTTTTCTACGTAGAAACATATTACCATCACCCACACTCTACAAACTAAGGAACATCTTATATCCTTCAAAAAACACCAGGTCTTCCTTCTAACTGATTATTATATTAATATACATAGACATGGCATGTGGTGCGAAAAAAAACATGATGCTAAGCAGATGCTAGGAAGGTTCTGGATAGAAGCTGTATATGTGGGTGTATATCATGTGATGCACCATTGCTATGTGGATAGTCCATCAGCCGTGTTGATCCGGTATTCACGGTGTTGACGTTCAGATCGGTCGTTTCCGTCTTTTCCAGGTTATTATTACAATCTGGAACCATCTAAAAAAAAGAAAAAAACAAGGGTGTAAACACTTACACCATTACGAGCAAGTGTAACCTGAAAACATTTTGAATCATCCTCAGAATACCACAAAACGAATGGATGGAGAGTGTTGGTGTTGTCTGAAAACCTTGAACTCACCTGTTCTTGCCTAATAATTGGGTTAACTAAGGGCCACTTCGTACCACAATTCCGACTTCTGGAGCACTGAGCCCGTGCACTGACCTCCCCTGAGAAATTGAGGAACACCACATCATTCATTTTTAAACCTCTAGACAGTTAATAACTTCTACAGCAACCTTCAACAGATTAAAATGTCTTAATTTTCCAATATTCCAGGGGTCCACCACAGCAGTCCTGGAGTAAAAAGAAAAAAAATCACCACGATGTCCTGGATTCCATCCCTCAAGGCTGGAGTAGTGCACCACTGTTTTCTCTAAACTAATGACAAGAACTTGAAAATCACAAACCTCTGCAAAATCCATCCTTATTCTCCCCAGGGACATCAGTCTGGACTTTTTCCCTGAGACTTCATGAGAAATATAAAACATAAATGATGAGATTTGCACAAATTTTCAAGACAGCTTCAAATATGAGCTCATCATAAGCACAGTATCATCTGGTTGTCTGTTTTTCAGGGGAAATGTTCAATAGAACCCAACTGAACTGCGGATGCGACCAATGGACAGACGAACCAATGGACGAGAGAATCCAAATTGAATGACAGGTTTGCCTGTTTTAATTTAGTTTAGTTTGTAGTCGGACACTCTAATATTCTGTCGGAATGCCTTAAGCCTTGATTACAGTGCGTAATCGCCATCACGTCACATTACAACAACATTAAGCAACGGTGCAACATTTATAATTTAGTTCCATCCACAACTGGGTTCATTTTTCGCCGACCTCGTGAACTGATGACTAGAAAAACTGAACCACTCCATAAAGTCTTCTCCTGCACATCCCAAAGACTGTGTACGTTTAAGGACAGAACAATTGATGTGATAACCTGGTCATTTAGTACATCCAGGTCATCAGCTGTCAAACATCAAACATTTTATTGCCACTTTAATGTTGCTGAGCCTTGACCTGACCAACTGAAGCAGCATTGCCATGGTGATTACATGCTGTAATCAAGGCTAAAGGCGGTCCAATAAAATATCAGTGAGTGCCTTTTTTTTTTTTTTTGATCGGGTGCTGGACAATATGTCTGACTTAAAGCTCTTGTTGAACATATTGTTGTCTTACTATACAATATGTCCAAACCTGATAAAATCGGATGTTACATACACCTTTAAGGCCTCCCAACACAGACTCCATTTAATAAAAAGAAATGTGTCTGCACACACGTCCATACCTTTCTACGTCCAAGTCCCAGACGATCTTGTTGGGTTTTCTGACTGAGGTTGTCCGGTTTCTCTGCATGCACATTTTAACCCTCGGAACTACACCTGGACTGGCTTTTGAGGCTGAAGCTCCTGCTGCACTAATGTTAATGGACCCAAACAGATCTGGATCATCCTGAATAACATCAAGCACAATGGCATCGTCCTCATAAGCTCGCACAACATCCAGGTCACACCCACTTCTCTTTGCCTGGCTGATCTCACACATATTGTCTTGTTGCAGTGAACATGTCACATCACCTTCCTCTGGTCTTTTGGCAGAACACAGGGTACTAACTTCTTTTTTACTCAAAGAAAAGGAATCTTTGTTTGTCACGGATTTAAAGGGTGTGTCCCAGCCAGTACTTCCACTGGTGGCTAGGGAAGCAGTGGAAGCAATGTATTGCAGAAGCGGTGAAGTGTTTTGGTCAGCAGTTTTGGCATGCAAATCATTCAGACTGCTCTGAACTCTATTCTCAATATTACCATCAGTTTTTTGCTCATCTGTGGAATGTACTAGCACTGAAGACGGGAGCTTTGGTTCCACACCGGAATAAGCAGTCACAGTGAGGGGTTGCGGCTCTTCTCTAGAATGTGCAATACATGACAAAGTTTGAGAAGAACTTTGCTGGATGTCTTGTCGGGGTCCTGGAAGATGGGCAGCTGTTACCTCAGTACCCTTTTCATTATCCTCAAGACATTTACCTGACATGGAACCCTGCGTCCCACTCACACAGAAGTCATCAAATCCAACAGACTTTGTGTCAACAGTACTGATCGACACACCAGCAATCACATTTAGCTTGCCAGTAATGATGACTCCTGGGGAACGAATATCCAGAGCCTGAGGATTATTTTCTTGTCCAGAACCAAGACTTGCTGCGTCCTTCTGAAAAACATTGCGCAAATGCCTGATGCCTTCCTTCTTACTACTAACTGATGTCGAAGACTTTCCTGAATTTTTCTTCCATTCTGTTTGATTTTTTGATGCTTCCTCAACAGTTGGAGAGGCCTGCACCCTCTCGCTCAATGGCGTAGACGGTACAACACTTCCGTTGTGCGGCTCGGAACCTCTAAGAGTTTCTTTTGTGTTCTTCCCAACCATGCATTCAAAACTTGTACTGGAACCCATATGCATGTTATTGATCACATTAGTTGTGTCTTCTGAAGCCTGTGTGGCCACAATCCATCGAGGGCCAACTTGGATTAATGCCTTCAATTCACTAGGAGGTCCATGTCTGGGAAAGGGCCAAGATCTGTAAGTGCGGGCACAGGACAAGCGCAGCCTCGCTATATAAGCGGTTGTTCTCTGGCAGGAGAAACATTCAGGAGCGTCAGAATTCCCCTCAAAACTTTCATTCATTCCATTCTCAACCAGACGTCTGGTAATTGGGTCTGCCTCACTAACTGTTATGTTGTCATGCAAATCCACTTGTTGAACTTTTTGGGAGGAAGTGAAACCATTGCAGGCATGAACACGTCGCAATAACAAAGGGGGCACACGGTGTACTCGGGCAGCAGTTTCATCACAACGCTGAATCTCCCCAGGGTTTTGGGGATCACATGCAGTCACTTCAATCGAGGAGAGTCTCATTCTCTCACAGTCTGGCTCCCTCAAAATCTGTTTACCTGAAGATTCAGACCACCCCTCAATATCTTCTGCTACATCCAGAATGCGCTCGCCAACAGAAAATCCCAAAACTTGATGACCTAATGAGAGAGAGGCAGAGCTATTGGTTGGAGAACACACCTCCCAGGATTGGTTGCCAATCCACTTCCCACAGTTCCCACTGCCTTGAGGATCAAGGCGCATCAGTGACCTGAATTCTTTGCTGAAGCATTTCACTCTTTTGTGCTTCCTCTTTTGCAGCAGCACCGCTGGCAAAATGCATGAGAAGTCACGTGAGGTCACATCAAACACATGGCCTACATCACAGAGTTTCACCTTGAGGTGCCTCCTGAACCAGATTATCAGCCTGGCTGTCATCTTAGCCCTTGCCACAGGATGAACTCTGGTTCGTTTCAGCCTTCTTGGCTGGCTCGGGTGACTTGATCTGGTTTTATACGCATGAGCTATTTTTTTACGAGCAGGAGGAATATACTTAACATCACCACACAAGCCACAGCATGGGTTTTTAACAGATCGTTTGACTTCTCTCCCTGAACCATGTCTTGAGATTGAACCAAAGTGTTTCCTCAGCCCAGCTTTCCTTTTAAAATCTGAAATCAGAGACAGATGGTCATCGAGGAATGCATAAAGAGTTCATGCACAGTCGTAGGTTTCTATCTATATCCACTACCAAATTTAAAGCAAATTCCTGAAAATGCTGAAAATGAAATAAAATGTTTGTATGGGGGAAATTAGTATTCAAGCTTAACGGCAGTGGTTAGAGTGCCTTACGGGGTAAAAAAAACTGCCCAGTGGTCTGTTACAGTTCCACATGCGGACAGGTCCATAAAGACAGTGGCTAATTTTCCAAGTGTGCCTTAGTACACCACCACAATAGATTTTTGAATGAACCAATCAAGATTTGTATTTGGTCGCTGTCCCAAAACTTATAGACCTATCTGTAGGTGTCTGGAATATTATGCCTGCCACTAAACGAGGATGAATCACAGCGATGTGCAATGGAAGGCAGGTCGGTCTGGACCTGGGGCCAATTTGAAGATGGCCGTCACGCAGAAGGGAGTGGGAATCAACCCCACAAAACAAGCACTGATGGTCCCGTTTGAGAAAGTTGGCAGCTTGTTATTACATCAAAGTACTCGCAAATGAAACAGCACTTGAAGAATGTTCCAGTGAGAAAAAGCCTGCAACTGTTTGAAAGATATGCCGTTTGTTGAATTCTATTTACGATGCCAGCCATGACTATCATTATTACAGGAAACGTATGATGATTTTGGGGTCCGTCTACATTTCTTCAGTGATGGGTACAGTCTTAGGATGTTCTAATGACGCATATAGTGCAGTGTGTGAGTGCGTCAGAAAGCGAGAAGGAAAGACGTGCCTTGCACGCAGGCTGTGTGTGAGAGAGAAAGAGGAAAAAGAAAGAGAGAGACTTTACAATGATGTGAAACTGGAACTGGGATGGTGTGTTGGTTGCTGACAGCAGACTCCTTCATTACACCACCGTATAAAGTCAGGATGCTACGAAGATACAAACACAGATGTTGGCAAACAAATATAGGCAGCTCTTTCTCTGTCAATTCTCTCTTTCGGAGGCGATTCTGTCTTTTACCATCTGCTGGACTGTCATGTCCACTTAAGAATTGGGAGCAGTGGGTGAAAACGCGGTGTGAATAAAGTTGTATTGAGGTTGTACTGAACGTGATTCACAAAGGCGACAGCACGGTAGCTAGACGGTGATGCAGTTTTGAGAACAGCTGTGAAATTATAAACATTTAAAAAATCATGCAGTTTATGACAGTCAATGCCTGACATGATATTTACACGATGTCAAGGTGGTTCAACATGGGTTCGAACCGCGCTGAACCGGCCCTGCGTGAGGCTAGCGTTATACTTACAAGGACCTACGCTTTCAGCCCTACACTGCACTTACACTCGAACTACTTTTTCTGTTGTTCTTCAAATAAATAAGCGCATTGCTGTAAAGCTCATCTCATCATACGTCGTGCGGCAGACCGGCAGGACATCGGGACAGAGGGACAGAATGACCTAATGTCATTGCGATCTTATATTATTAACTTGGAGTTTCATTACTGTCATTTTATGGAGAACTTATTATCGTGATATCAAAGATAAACTGCTTGAAAGAGACTGAGTCAGATCTCAGCCAACATGCAAGTAGAAGAAGAAAAGCTGGATAAAGAAACTGAACGACAACAGACTTAGTGGCTAAACCAGAGTCCTAACCGGACTCACTCGCCAAATTGTTGTGTAAGGGTCACCGGGGTGCTGGAGCCTATCTCAGCCAACACTGGCAGAAGGCGGGATACACTCTAAACAACTTACCAGACCATTGCAGGGCCAACACTCACACAACCATTTACACTCTCCACTGGGGGCAATTTAGAACAGCCGATTAGCTTAATGTGTAATGTCTTTCAACTGTCGGAAGAAACCGGAGTACCAAGAGGAAACCCATGCAACCACGAGGAGAACATGCAAATGCCACACAGAAACCCGAGCCCGGGACGTTCTTACTGTAAGGCAGATGTGCTGACCACTACACAACCCTGCCGCGTCTAACCGGACTGTCCAGAGTCATTCGTCCCATCCAATCAGCACAAAGTTTACTATTTTTCATGCACCAGTTTTCTCGAGCTTGAACTTGGTAAACGTATAAACACAATGTGGAAGCATGTTTAAAAACTAATAGCATCAATTCAAAGTGCACCCAGACTGGAAAAATTCGATTCCTGCTGGGGTAGTGCCTTTAGTACATAAAGTCCAGCTCCGGACCAGCTCCAGGTAATGGCACCCCTGCAGGAGAGGTCCTGGTTGGTGGTGCCACTCCAGCAACAAAGCAGTTTGTTTTTATCTACCAGTGAACTACACAAACACCCTGAATCATTCCTACACCCCCCCCCCAAAAAAAGGCTGTATTCTATTCTTACTTGGTGTTAAATGATCAGCTGGTCCATCATTCTTCTCCGGAGTCCTTATCCGAACCTTTCCCGGTCTAACCCCGGACCTGCTCACACCCTGATCCGCGCCTGACCTTCCTGAGGGTCCCGTCTCGACATAACGCGACATGGTGCACGAGACGCCCTGCTCGGCGGATTTCTCTCCGCCGCAGAAACGCAGCGCGAGGTGCAACTGGCAGCGGGTTCGGTTCCGACCCGACGCTTTATAATCGATGTTACTCGGCTCTGTGTTAAAAGGTGCCGACGGCTCGCTGTCCGGGGTCCCTTGATTGCACCCTGTCGGCTCTTGATGCGCGCCTTGTGGTCCTGATGTGGCGCAAGTCGGGTTAAGTAGCGCGGGTCGTGCACGGGTTGTGGGGAGGTTATCGACAGGATCGGTGCACTGCGACTCCGACTGCCTGGAAAGACGTCGTCGTTTCGGTACCGAGCCCTGCTCAAGTTTAAAGGCGTTTCGGTTCAGCTTTATGCGCGAACCCGTGTTTGGTGCCTGCATCCTTTTTCCTTGTTGGATTAATCTCCACAGTGTGCACAAACTTTCACATGACCTGCTAAGCTAACTTACTAACACAAAGTAAACCTCCCTCTTTAATTAATCTTTTGATCAACTATTGCCTTTTTAATCTCTAAAACTGAAAAACTCAATAACCATGTAGCCTCCAGTTAGCCAGGATAACCATTTCAGAAGTAAAGGCTAATAATATAAACTGCTAGCGTCGTGTGATTTAGCTTTGCTAATTGACGCTAGTTTTGTTAGCTACCCCGATAGCGCACCGTATAACTGTACACATGGGGACGTGTTGTTTTTAAACTAACTTAGTCGTATAAAAATATTGTGTTTACACAGAAATTGAAAGATTCCTATACCACACTTCGGATGAATGACTGAATTTCTGGGCATTTTTTCCTGCCGGGTTCAACATCTGACACAAATCAGTTTCATAGCAATTAGTCAGCGTTCGAGAGCCCTGCGCATGCGCACTGGTGCGCAGCCACAATGCCATTGGATAACAATCATGTCACAGTAAAAATTCAGTTTATTCATAACTCTATTTGGTTTTTTTTTTTTGTTTGTTTGTTTGTTTGTTTGTTTGTTTGTTTTTTACTTTTTCTTCTTTATCAAGCAAAATGTTTAATTCATAAGCCTTTTTTAAGCTTAACATGACTATTTATTACAACCTTACATCAGAATAAGTTGGGATGGTACGGAAAATAAAAAATACAAAGAAAAGCAGTGATTTTCTTAATATTCTCTAACTTGTATTTAATTTCTTACAGTATGAAACCAAGATATTTCTTGTTTTGTTTGGTCACCTTCATTTAATCTGTTAAATGTCTTTGCGAAGAGTTCCCAGTTAGCATGGCTTTTAATTTAATGATTTCCTGTTACTTCTTTATTTCTCTGTACATCTATTTTCAAAAATTGTCAATAAGATCTGAAATAAAATGTCTACAATTTATTACTACTACATCTGTAGGGCTTGCTGTACAATTCCTGTGTATGAGCTGCTTTTTTAAGAATAAAGAATTACAGGCCCCGATGAGGGAATCACACCGAACACATTCTAGGCATTATAAATAATCAGTGGCCATTTTGCTGACCTTGAACTTGACCTACAGTGACCTTTTCATAAACTCGTTTGAGCCTTCGGTCCCAAGTTCCTACCCTGAACGTTTGATAGTGATTATGTCGAGCAGTTCTTGAGATGTTGGAGTGCATAGCCGCAAAAAAAAAAATAAAAACAAAAAAAAAGAGAAGTGAAAACAATACCGGTTACGCTATCGCGGCTGGTAACAAAGGCATTAACCTACTGCTCATATTACAGCTGGACAGACTGTTCAAGCTCTGATGTTCTTTAAAAATAATGCACACCTGCAGACCAATCAGATTTGAGAAAATCCACTGCTTTGTGTTACAGTTTAAATTGGAACACTGTGGGGAAGGTGACAGATTAGAGAGAAAAATAGATAATAAACATGTATAACTGCATAAAAATGTGTACTTATTAATAATTGTTGTATTCATAATAATTTTATAACTTTTTTCTTCTATACCAATCACTCACTTACTCACTCACTCACTTTCCGAGCAGCTGTGCTTAATCCTGCTATTAAGGTCGCGAGGCAAGATGGAGCCCATCTCAGCCGACACCGGACGAAGGCGGTGTACACCCTCAACATCTCACCAGTCCATCGTAAGGGCAACTTACATACAACCATTCACACTCACACCTTGGGGAAATTTGGAACCGCCAATTAGCGAAAGTGCATGTCTGGACTATGGGAGGAAACCGGAATACCAGAAAGAAACCCACACAAGCATGAAAACATCCAAACTCCACACAAATGCCCAAGCCAAAGGACTCGAACCTAGAACCTTCCTCCTGTGAGGCAGCTGTGCTAACCACTATGTCATCATGCCGCCCCAAAAGTGCTTAATATTGACGCAAAATCTATTAAAAGATCTAATTTTCTGGAGGAAATATTTCTCCATTAACGTCATGATGCCCCAGTGTACTCAGTCTCAGAATCTTCATACAAGAAGTAGCTTAAGTTTAACTAACATTCGTCTTCGCTTCATTCTCATATCATCGTCATCATGAGTCCTCAAAGTCATGAGTCATCAAAGATTTGCTGCCTGTTTGAAGGAGATGCCGCCTGTTTCAGAATATTTTCAAATTGCTCGGGAATCCATGAGTACAAATATCCAGATGTTCCTCCCACACAAACATGTCAATGAAGGTACGTTATATTTTCCAAATTCACAGTGCATGATGCAGAGGAGCTGACGGCTACCAACCAAACCAGAACCGTTTTATCCAGCACATGAGAACAAAATCTTCAGCCCAAAAAAAAAAACCTTCCCCTAAAAAATAGATAGTTACGAGTCTAAGATAAAATCCACTCAGGGTCTGAACTTGACTCGGTGGCTTAATGGTTAGCACTGTCACCTTACAATGAGAAGGTTCAGGGTTTGAATGTGTGGTGTTTCCAGCTACTCCGGTTCCCACAGGCCAAAGGCATGCGACACTGAATCACCCATAGATGTGAATGTAAATCTTGTTTGTGTCTTACCCCTCCTCATGTCCATAGTCAGCTGGGATTGGCTCCACCGTCCCCTTTCGGAGAAGTGCTATCAAAAATGGATGGCTGAATTAATATATAGATTTAGGCGCTGCCTAAAAGCAGAGCTCCCGTATGATTTCTTACATGACAAAGCTTTTGGTGGGACCTCTCATACCCCATCCATGTATCCTACGTATATCAAGATGAATTCATTTTAATAACTTAATAATATGAGGGAACCAAGCAAGCAATCTTAGTCTCGACGTGTAAAGTCCACCATTTAGAAACCGTAGCTTTAGAGAACATAGAGAATAACACAAGAATATTCATTCATTCGTTCTTTATTTATTTCATGTCATTAACAATGACGACACATCACGTGACCCGAGTATTATACGCCTCTTGTTTTCGATATTACTCTCTCCTGGAAACACTTTCTTACCTTTTCTTTCCTTTTTCAAAGAATTACACAGGGTTCCTTTGTGTATTCATACGCCGGAAGGACGGAGAGACGTACGGACGTACGCTATAGGCTTTTCTTGACGTTCCAAGAGCTATTTAATGGTTAGACGCTTCATCCTTACCAGTGGTGCACCGCACGGGAGATCTGTTTAAATATGGCATTTAGCATGAATTTATTGATAAATAAATAAATAAACAGCTCAGTAATATGCCAGAGTCAGAAATGAAATGTCTCAAAAGGTTCCTGCAATGTTTTCCTTACATTTCTCTACAGAGTATTTTTAAAAAAGAGAGAGAGAGAGAAAATAAAAAAAGTAAGAATGACCTTCAAATTAAAACGCCTGTAAATGTTGAGGAGACTGTGTCATGAAAAATAATTTTCTGACCCAGCACTGGAGCAGAATTCCCTACAGCCTCCCCTTGTTCAGTTTGGACACCATGTTCCTGTACGACAGACCCGTGTGCCGCTCATCTACCAACACCAAGACGAATTGTTGAAGGAATAAAAGGAAGTGCTGTTTTAAAAATGATTAATGACAGGTTGCCCGATACAACGTTTTATTCCAATAAACTTGCAAAGAACAACATAGTCTACTTTCCCTCTGTTTATCATTTATGTTCACCTCCTTACAGAAAACTTCACAATTTCGACGATCACACACGTTCGATTAAATCTGCTGATGTGACACATCCATCATCTAAATCCCTGTGAATGAGCTGTTACTATAGAAACAATAACAAAACCAATCCCATCAGGCACTGACCTTTCCCGCCTAGAAGATAAATGAAGTCCACCCGTGACATCAAAAATAAATGCCCCTCCACCCCTCATCCCAAAGCATAAGAATATTATCTTGAAACTTGAATCCGTAAAAGCAGCATGCATTCACACACCCCTGATATAGTAGCAGGGCTCGCTGACCCTCTCTTGGGTTTCGTCATTGTGGCAGCACACACAGGGGAATTAAATCTGCACAGAACCAAATTGGGTCTCTTTTGTGTTGCATTGTCCCGGGTCAGCTCGCGCTCGACTCAAACAGGTCAGTGCTGAAAATCCGACGTGACTCAAACAGCTACTGGGAACAAAGTTTGTATTAGTACATTCAAGACAGATGGTTGAATAAACAGACACACAAGGGTCGTAATATATCACTAATATTTTGTTGGACCATCTTAGTCTTGATTTCAGAGCGCAATCACCATGGCGTTGTTTCAAACATTTGGTTAAGCAACATCACAACATGAATTTCCATGCAGCGTCGGGTTTATTTCTCACCGACGTCTCGAATTGATGAGGAAAAAACTGAACCACTCCATAAAGTCTTCTCCTATACATTCCAAACTTTCAGTAGGGTTAAAGTCAGTACTCTGCAACCACTCTTTCACTATATGAGCCACAATTTTGTATCTGTACCATCAGGGAACAAGTCCACTGATAGGAGAACCTCCTCGTTTAAATACATTCAGATCATCAGCTGACTTCATTTCTCTGCTATATATTGTTGCTGAGCCTTGACTGGACCTAGGCTAAAGGTGCTCTAGCAACATGTCAGAGTGTGGGACTGTTTATTTCAGCCAGGTAATGTACAGTATATGAAAGGTAAGGTCTGTTGGGCTTTTACAGCCGAGCCTACTGAGTCATCAGAGCCGGAGCTTATCCTAGTTTCTGTAGCGTGAAGCAACTAGATGGGAGGTTACCTTCCCAGGGTTTTTACTGGTACCCAGTTATACTGCTGGGTGGACAGAGGCATACTTGTGGTTAAGTGCCCAGGGGTCTTAGCACGATGGGGGTCTACCGCTCAAGCATGAGCTCAGCACCCTAACCGCTACATCACGGCAGCATATGCTTCATTAAGTTCAAAATTCCAAACAAACTCTCGACTCAAACTGTTTTGTTTAAGGGTTCAAGGGTCAAAATTAAATTTTGAATACTCGCACAGTTGAATTTTTTTCATTTTCGTCATTATATGATGCTCAGTGGCGTCCAAGATTTATTTAATGAAGATATTCTTAACCAACGTTTATATTTGAAATTCCTGTGTTAATGATTAATGTCTGTAGAATTTTGCCCTCCCAATACGTCTAGACGAAGACTCTGATGCGGCGGGGCTTTATTATTTCTGTCTCTCACCTTATCATCTACACACTGCTTAAACAGACCCACTTCCAAAAGTTTAACATACATGCTAATTATTCTCAGCACAACTGCATCATATACAGTCGCCATGTTGCATTCTGGGCAGTTGAGTCCATCATTTCTGGAAAATGGTGCTTAAGAAAACAAACTCTAGGTATTTAGTGTTTAGGGGTGAACATCAAAATCTAAACATCATCCTGTTCATTATGTTCATTGTAAACATAATCCTCATTCACTCGATCATTATGTTTGACTTTGTGACGGTCTTAATAATAGCAATGCCCCGCTGTGACAGCATGGCGCAGAGCGAATGAGACTTTGGCTAATGAAAATAGAGCTCCAACCAGTAGATTAGCCACACAATCATTCTCTATTTTTATAGGTGTCTCTCAGAAACTCTGCTATAACTTGCACCGCAGTTGCGTCAGGTCTTTGAGAAATCAATCTTGGGTGTGGAGGTCTGCTCTGCAGCTTGCGAGACAGAAATATCCAAGTGATATGAAAAAGTACGGTACCTTGCCACCTTTCCACCCATATGGATAGCCATGCATAAGTATGTATGAACTATACAAATCGACCCTGGCAGCAACAGCATGAGTGTTTACCATGATCGCACCCCACGGCGTCAGTCCGATGAAAACAGCCTTGGGGAAGAAATAATTGCAGGCGTGAGTGGGTATATGGGGGTTGTACATGGTAGCTGAGGGGGTGCTTTCATAATTCAAAACCTGCAGTCAAGTGCTTTTCTCGTGGTCTCACCAGAGGTTCGACTGTTCTCACGTGTCAGAGACACGTTTTCTCTTAGTGATTTCGTGTCAAGGAAGATGGTGACAATTCATTCATTTTATTTCTTCTTTGTCTGTGTGCCACTGACTCTGTTCCCAGCTTTGACCATCTCAATCCAACCTGTGAGCAATGAAACATTTGGCAAACCGTGCTCATTAGGAAATTAAAGAAGTCAAGTTTTCATTTTATGGAACAAGTTTACTCATCTGATATAATGTCAATGTCAAGAAAAGCACAACTTACAGTACAGTATTTGGCAAATAATATCAGTTAAAATGGTTTAAATGCAGCGCTGCTTATTCTCAACACACACACACACACACACACACACACACACACACACACACACACACACACACACACACATATATATATATATATATATATAGTGTTTGTGTGTGTGTGTGTGTGTGTGTGTATGTGTGTGTTCAAAACATCTGGTCCTCAGGGTTTTACTCTAAGTAGCAATTTCTCAGATAAACCTTAAGGCGGCTCCATCAAATATTTACAAAGCATTGCATTAAAAATGTAAAGGTTTGCACAACATTGCGTGCATTTTGACTTCTCAAGTGCAACATCCTCATCACACTGATCCATCAAGAATCTCAAGGCTTTTGTTTGCCCTCTTTCTCTCTGTTTAGTTTGGTTCGAAGGAAATACCACCTTTCCAGCAATCTGATCTATACTGACCACACTGACTTTGAATCCATCCAGTCTTCAAACATTCATGATCATCCACAGCATCACCAGCAATAACACTGATCTGAGGTTGCTATATTTTACACTGAATATAATATTTGAAGACAATACAGAGGAATAGAGGTAAGTTATTCATTCATTTATTAAACCGCTTAATCGTATTAGGGTCGCAGGGTGGCTGGAGTCAATCTCAGACGTCTCTGGGTGTGGGAGGAAACCAGAGTACTCGAAGGAAACCCACGCAAGCCCACGGAGAAGAAAGGGAGCCCAAACTCGAAACCTGGACATTCTCTCTGTGAGGCGAACGTGCTAACCACCCCGATGGAAATAATCTTTATTTGAAATGGAAATCCTCCAACCCTTGAGGAGCTACTGAAGTTCAACATGAGAAACCTAATTAAAACCTTGGAGACAAAGGCCAACATAAGACGTCAGATATCAATAAATAAATAAAAGTACAAAAACATGAAAAAGGCCTTATTATGAAAAGGCGGAATGATTCAGTGTTTTCTTAATGAACGGGTGATAATGACGCTGACGTCTTTGGGTTTACGGCGGATCAGATTTAAGACATTCAGACATGGGATTGTCTTCAAATCAACACACCAAGCCGCCACAGATCAAAAGACGCCTTCTATATCGTCACCCACTCCATAATACACCACTGAAGTCTTCAGTCTTTTGAGGAGTTCGGCTTTTTTGGTCTTCCCGTGGTTATTAATTCATAATTTAATGAAGGCTATATTTATTATGTATCTGAAGTGGGCCTTCTATATCTCAACACTTTTTCATTGGTCAGAATAGCACTTATCTAACTCATTGGTTAATGAATTATAGATCCAAAAATCCCAATTGAATTTAAATTAGCAATTAATCAGGGTCTAAGCCACCAATTCTTTTTAACCCACAGTATTATTAAAGAACATTTTTATGATGTAGAATAAAGCGGTCACAGACAAATATATACTACAAATACTTTAACGCAGTGAGTCGTAAAAATATTACAATTCTTGCCATTATAGCATTTTCAACACCGTCTTATTTATTTCACTTTAGCGGCAGTAGGAAGACCTTATATCTTTAACTGGTGACTCATTTCGCTGCTTTAAAATCTGAAACCGAGCCATTTCATCACACTCACAGCCACTTCTCACGGCTGACGAGTTCTCACAAGTACTCAAGTCCAGTTTTTAGATGTTTTTTAAGACATACATATATTCATTTTCTAATCCGCTTAATCCTAATTAGGGTCGCGGGGAGGGTGGCACCCATCTCAGCTGACTCTGGGCGAATTCAGGGTACACTCTGAACAGATTGCCAGGCCACTGCAGGGCCATCACACATACAACCATTTACACTCACACCTAGGGTCTTTTTGGAACAGCGTATTAGCCTAATGTGCATGCTTTTGGACTGTGGGAGGAAACCGGAGTACCTGGAGGAAACTCACGCATGCACAAACACACTGTTTGTTTGTCTGTCTGTTAGCAACATTACTCAAAAACTTATCAACAGATTTTGATGAAATTTTCAAGATGAGTCAAAAATGATACAAAGAACAATTGATGAAATTTTGGCAGTGATTCAGATGACACTTGGATGCAGGGAATTTTTTACAGATTTTTTAGCACGGATTATTTAGTGTCAAGACTCTACCGAAACGTAATTTCCGGGCTTGCATTTGATGGTGTAATCTCATTCCTTTACCTCTCTGTACAACTTTTAGTCCAGTTATCACAAAAATACTCCAATTATTAATGCTTCCTCGTCCGAGCGCTAGGTCGGACCTATGCACAGTACAATCATATAAATGGCTGCGCGTTTGCAATGTAGGGCTCAAAAAAAAAAAACAAATGTCGCATATATTAAAAAGCTGCATTTCTTACAATACCATATGGGGGTACTGAACGGCCTTGGCGGAGGTCTGCGCTCTCCGGGTGCTTTTCTAGTTACAAAATGGGGTGGAATCTGATGCAAGACACTTTTAAAACTGCAAACTTTGTTGGTTTTTCTCCCTAGAAATTGTAGATGCACATTTTTTTCTCAGTTGTGTGCTTGAGAGTAGGCATCTGCAGCTGAGATCTGTTTGATGTGCTTGTCATCTTTTAACTTTTGGTTTTATAATGAGTTCTGACTGTGCATTTTGGTTTACTGGTTGTGGATTGAAATGTGGATTTGTGGGGGGGGGCACTTGAAAAACTTGAGCCAGACATATGGCTAGCTTCTGCTTTGCAATCGAAAGTTGGACCACCCTCTGAGATGAAAGAGGTGTAGAAATAATGGTCACAAGGAAAGGAGATAGAGTGTAAAGATGGATTATTATGAGTATATGTTTGAGAAGTTGTGCACTCAAAGACATGAACATCTCTTGGATGGCCACTATTGGTTGGCACTGGTTGTAAAGGAACAGTGGCCTTTATGGATGATCTGAGGTCAGGGTGAAGATGGATTATCCAAGAAGGGCACAAAGGAATCAGAAGATGAGTTGTAAGAACTACATCGAAATGTATTCACTATGACAAATTGTTCTTACTCCCAGGCATGAGTTTTACTCAAACCTGTGCAGACAAAAAATCAGTGTATGCTTGGTATTGTTGTGATGCTATCACCCCTAGTGCAGCTAACTGGGTTATCAAAGTCCAGCCATGTCTCCCACTGTCTGGTGTGAGAGGCATGTTAACGAACCACTGCTGAATTGAAAAGAGTAGCCCATTGGGTTGCCGTCGGCGTGTTTCTGCCCTGCATTGGCCTGGCGAGCTGTCTAGGGGTGTACCCCGCCCTCACCCAGATTCGGCTGAGATGTGCGCCTGCCTTCCCGCGACCCTAATTAGGATTAAGCGGTTCAGCAAATGAATGAATGAAGTCTGATTAGTTAGTAGATTGTCAGTGACTATGATAGAGACCCAAAGACTTTCTGACCAATCAGGATCCAGAATTAAGAAGCGCTGTGTTGTAAATGTAAATGTTAAAGCACAGATTGCTTTGGAAAGTCCACAGGAAATAGATTTAATTTAGTGGGAGTGGAGCAAACATGATGAAACAGCCTGTTATTTCTTATCATACTGTATGTGTGCACAGCAGTGATAATACACAGCAATATTCACTTAGCATGATGCACAGTGACTAGCAAATATCCACCTTGTGTATTGACTTTACCTGATATGAACGAGTCTTTACGGTGGGAAGCGATGTCATAAAAGCTGAGATCGATCCTCATCAGTGGCAGATGTAAAGGGACCGGAAATCGTCCTCGTCTGGGACCGAGAGATCAACGTACTGTGCTTACTGCTATAACCTTTACCAGGTCCAGCAGCATTGCTTCATCGATTAGACAATTACAGTATTTGCGTTTCTCATCGTGCCCTTTCGGAGCCGGTTCATAGGGAACGAGAGGGCATGGCTTAAAGGGCACAAGCTGAGATGACACTTAAAGGAAGAAGTTTCCAGAGAGAGAGAGAGAGAGAGAGACAGAGAGAGAGAGAGCGAGAGAGAAAGTTTCAGGCACTCCAGATGCGGCTTAATTAAATGTACAAGTGCACATTACCAAGGCAAGAGACGAGCCATCTGCTGCTCCTGCGAAGACATGCCAGCGATGAAATATTCAAACACACACACAAACAAACACACACACACACACACACACACACACACACACACACACACACACACACACACACACA
>JAOUQZ010000024.1:9103115-9127200 GCA_028564935.1 Neosilurus hyrtlii
ATATTAAAGAACAAGGTTTTTTTTGTTTGGTTTTTTTTTTTTTTTGGGGGGGGGGCGCGCGCGGCGCTGGATTATTTATTTATTTATTTACGTTTCTATGCACACATCAGCTCTAGAATTTAACAGGTTTTTCCAGGCCCTTACCTCATTCCTGCACCAAGTTTGACAAAAATCAGATCAGTAGTTTTTGCATAATCCTGCTAACAGAAATAAATTTATCCTTTAACACATGCCTGGTAAAAATTCTTTTGAATCTGGCTTGTGATCTGGATCTGCTCCAGAATGTTATGAGTTCTTGCCAGGCCCATACCCCATCCCTCCACCAAGATTGGTGAAAATCAGTTCAGACGGTTTTGTGTAATCCTGCTTACAGTCAAACAAACAAACACTCAGACACTGTTGAAAACATATGGCATCGGAGGTAGTACTTACCACTAAATACCAGAAACACTGTACAAGCCCTGCTGTTTTGGAAATGAATGGACCCAGTCGTTTAGCCATCACAGTGCTGTCAAACTTACTCAGATCCTTATGCTTGCTCATTTTTCCTACTTCCAACACAACAACTTCTAGAGCTGCCTATGCGAGTGCCACTGTAACAAGATCGTTAGTGTTATCCACTTTACTTGTCAGTATACATAATGTTTTTAATGTTATGGCTGATTCGTGTAAATACTTATTGTATATATAGGTAATGAGAATTCCCGCTTTGAGTCACCCCTCTCCTTGGTTTCCCAAACCAACAGTGAGCGATTCGATTAATTTCCCTGAAGAGTAGTGTCATACACATTAACACCAACCTGAATTATTTACGTTGTTTACCAAAGTGAGGGCATATGGCCTGTCATCGTGACACCTGAGGCAATATGGGTGGCATTAACCCCTCATCACTTTCACTCAGTGGTTTACTTCTTTCATTTTCTTTCTGTTCTTCTCCGTTAGACTGCACGATTTATCCCTCGCCCAACAACCTGCTCAAATTGAGACGCTTTTTCTCTGCCTAAGATTCACATTCGGTCTTCCGGATGATTTTTTTTTCTGATGATTCGACTTCCGTGGGTTGAAATGTGATAATTAACCGTCATATGCACTACGTTTAATCATACCTCTAATTACAGTGACAGAGAGAGATCCGTGCTGGTTCTAAATCTGCTTGAGGCAAAATTTCGTATTTTCTTGTACGAACGATCTCACCAGAGGTCATTTGTAATTACTTTTAGTACGATTTCACTTAATGGCAGATTGAATCCTTTTATCACGAAGATATCGACTACTACTTGTGACCTTCCAACAAAACTTCCTAATCTTAGTTGTTGCACCTAGCATAAAAAAACTTTTTTAATGTAAGCACGTGAGCAGCACTTGCTAAACTTGCTGAAAAATTCCACTTCGCCATTTACAGGCAATTAATTGTAGTAATTGTCTCCAGAGTGAACCCACTCAACCTGTATGGTGGTTGTTTGGAGATTGACAGACCGATAGTGGCTGCGAATGATGAGCTTTCTTAAAAGCATTAAAATGTTTCAGTAGAACAAAAGTGTGAGATATCAAACTACGCTGTCATGATTGCTGACTCATACAGATGCGTGCATGCATTATAAAACTTATTTTTTGTTTGTTTTGTATGTGAAGTTGTTCCATTTGCAACAAATGACAAAAAAATAAATGGCAATGATATCAGAGTCTGCACTAAAGGAGACTTTACAGAAGTGCACTGCATTCATGTCATAGCCATTTATATCTATTTATTCCTCCAAATAATCCTTAACGATTTTGTACTGAAGGTTTGGTGGAAGTCACTGAATAGTCCCCGAGACAAAATGTCAAGCCTCAGGTTTTAGTTTACACTACATGGAAACATCAAACTCCCACTGTGCTAAGGCAATAGTGCCTCTGTCCACCCAGTATAAATGGGAACCAGTAAAAAAAATACTGGGAAGGTAACCTGCGATACACGAGCGTCCCATCCAGGAGGAGTCGAACTCCTAGTTGCTTCATGCTACGGAAACCAGGGAGAAGCTCTGGCCGATGAGCCTGTAGGCTCGTGAGTAAAAGCCCAAAAGACTTTACCTACCTTAGCTTACATGGAAACATCAGCATTGGTTCATCTCTTACATTTTTGAAATCATAACAGATGCATGAGCTTTGAGCATGAGATTTGCGTTAAGGTGTATACCACACAGAAACATTAACGAAAACAATCTAAAACACGTTATAGTTTATAGTTTATATTCACATATTTTAACCATGACATATGGTTTATGATATTGACCCTGCACTGAGACTAGTTCCAGGTTTGTAGTAGATTCTGATAGTGTTCGAAGACCTTTTCTGATCTTTCTGGAAAATAAACCCAAACACTTAAATGCTATATATGCTTAGATGTGTATTTTTTAGATACAGGTGTTGCCTTCTTTACTTAGTTTGAGAGAGAAAGTTTGCTAAAAAGTTTCACAGACACGGTACAAATGTGAGCCAGAGATCTGACCACACCCACTCTTCAATTAAATCAGATCAGTATGTAATACATGGAAACAACGCAACCTTATTAGTCAGCTATTTAAGGATTAAAAAGCATTATTCCGAGTGGATAATGCTTGAATCAAACCAAGGGACACTTACAGATTTTCACAGTCACTTGGAGCAGGTGGCATCATCATTACCACTCTTTAAAATGAGAAAAATAAATCATAATAAAATAGTTTTAGTTTAAGTTTAGATTGAGTGTACAAACACACCCTTACAGAGTGCAGTTTCCTTACTTGTGTCTTGTAGGTTATGCACTAAACTCTTGATGAGAAGGTTAAAAGATGTCGTTAGCGTCAGAGCTCACCTGACCTGCCTCTGTCATAGTTAAAATATTTAAAAATAAATAGAAAAATATCAGTTTTCTTGCTTTTTCCAAGTAGTACAAACGAAATGAATGGGGTTTAAAGAGACGCTGTTACACAGCTCGTATGCACCTGCTCACGCATAACCGCAAGCTTATCTGCATCTGTTATAATATTTAAAAATGTAAGAAATAAACCATATAAATGAAAATTATTTTTAAAAAAATTAATACCCAGGGCAGGTGTAGACCTCAAGTCTCAACCAGATGCTCAGTAAGTCTATCTGGCAAGCTCATGCACAACCGGAGGCTTCATATCTGAACACATGCCTGCATGAATATACTGTAGTAAACTCCCACTCTCATAATGTGTGTGCGAGTGTGTTTGAGTGTGTGAGGGTGTCCGATGGGATCCCAAATCTGACATGTAACTTTCTGCCAAGCACTCCTCCTGTTTCTAGCTGTTAAGAACACAATATCTGTTTATTCCGAAGACTTTTCCTCGGAGCGGGCTACAAAGTCAAAATCTGACTATATTTTTTTATTTAAGAGCAAAAATCCCACACACTGTATCTTCCGGCCCAGATCCTCTCACCATGCACAGCAAGGGTTTATATAAAGTATCCATTATACTTCCAAAAACAAACAAATAAATAAATCGACTTTCAAGGTGTAAATGTACTGTCCTAGTTGTAAGGTGGAATGCGTGGTGAATTCATTATGTAACATCAGTGTCCATAGCAGGAGTCAAAACACAAGCTGACAGTTGAAATGTAAGTGAAAATAAACAGGCGAAAAGAAAAAAAACGAGATATGAAAACAAAGCTCCGACGTCTCCCTGGATGTCCCATTTGAAAGTAATTGCAAAAGCGAGACTTTCATAAATGGTAAACAAACCTCTCCTTAGACAAAACTACATTGGACGTTTTTTTAGTATACGTGAAGCGTGTACCAGAGAATTCAGTGTAAATTAGTTAAACAAGTGCATTAAAGCTGGGGTTGGTACATTTTTACTTGCATAGACAAACTGTTATATTGGATGAAATGGTCTTTACACCCTGACAGCAATCAATAACTTATGAGAAAAAGGTCCAAAACAACGAGGACCAATCAGTGCTTCAAGGTCCACTGGGCAATATCCATTAAAAAACCGCCATGCCTCTTTGCTCGTTTGTGACCCTACCATGCACAAACCCAGGGGGGTGGGTGGTTATGGCTTTGAAGGGTCCTCCAAAGGGCAGGGGATGGTTTAGCCGGAGCCATTAGGAGATATTACTTTCAAATTCTGCTAGATTTCCAAAGTACCAACCCCAGCTTTAACTAAAACGAAAACTAAGCATGCAGCTCAATACCTTTTGACCAATCAGAACTGAGAACTCAGGGAGACGCAGTACATCAATGTCCCAGGATGTCCAGGTAGGTCATGTGACACATTAGCGAGAGAAAGAGACAGAGGAACTGGAAGTCCGGCCCTCCGTAGAGCATCGCTATGCGGTCGCCCATTACATGGGACATCCCACAACGATGCAGGCATATAAATGCTAATGAAACCTAATAAACTCTGAGCCCAGAAACTTCTGCCTCTAATGTTTTTCACTGCATGTGTACATGTTTCTCTGTTTTTTAATTATTGTCATTTATCTATATAAGCAGAACTATACATCTCAGTTCTACCTTTGGCTTCTCGGCAGAACTGAGCTTTGTAACTGCAAGCTCCGACTTCCCACACAAGCACGCAAGAAAATTAGCATCCAAAGGGGAAATTGTAGTGCCTGCAACCATTCCTGTCTTATCACCACGATTCACTAAGCTGACGCTAAGCTGAACAGTGTATAACTCATTATTCACTGGCTTTTCATGCCTTGTCAGGTGTAAAACATCGTCACACATAACCAAATCAGCTTAATGGAAGCCGAGCCTTTAGAAAAACCGTGTAAACCGCCTTTGCTCCATAAGATCAAAGATGCCAATCACGCATATGTAGCATTCCAGCATCAGAGCTGTGACCCGATCGCCAACAGGGAGGCAAGGACTTGAACTTGGCCTGTTCCAGCAGAACGAAAACATGCAACAGGAGGTTCTAACGTGTACCTGGAGAAAGAAAAAAAAACAGTGAGTGCAATCACACCAACACCTCCCACGCATCAGCCAATCAATTCTCGCGGCCCACTGCACCTCCCACACAAGTGTTCTCACACTGCCCAAGCAAATGCTACCCCCTGATAACCAAGACTGCATGCAAGTGAGAGGCTTTTTCGATGGTGTTTCTTTCCATTTTCAAATCACTTCTGGTACTTTCCAAACATCTGATTCCAATATTCTTCTTATTATAATTATTACTATTATTATTATAATTATTATTATTAAATAATTATAGGTACAGCAGGATATGCTTGACATTCATTCAGTGCTTTATTTATCACTAGCAAATTTTATGATAAATAAACGGCCAGCATGATGGCGTAGCTCATCCATCTAGCACAGCAAGAAGGGACTGGGTTCAAGTTCCTGGGCTCGGGACATGCACATTGGGCTAACTGGTTGTTCCAAATTGCCCCTAGGTGTGAGTGTGAATGGTTATGTGTGCTTCGCCCTATGATGGGCCGGCCAAATGTTTAGGATGTTCTCCACCTTTGTCGGCTGAAATAGGCTCCAGCCTCCCTGCGACACTTGTCAGATAAAGTGGTTTGGCAAATGAATGAATGACTAATGCCTGAGGAGTAAAACACAACAGGTTGCAGTTTTACAGGAATTTATAGTAACACTGTTACCATCTGGAATTTGGTTTTCTCATAATATACATGTCCCAAAGCGTTCTTTCCTTTTAATTCACAACAATTTGGCAAAAAACAGAATTTTTCATTTTATAAAACATTATAGTGTCATACAGGATGGCGCAGCGGTTAGCATGTCCACCTCATAGCAATGGGTTCGAATCTGGGCTTGGCAAGCGAGTATCTGTGTGGAGTTTGCATGTTCTTCCCGTGCTTGCTCTGGGTACTCCGGTTTCCTCCCACACTCCTTAAAAACTAATGTCATTTTTGTAAATTGTTTTGTTTGTTCCCCTAGCAAAAATTCAAAAATTATCCTCGTTTATCGCAATTTCTTTGTTCTTGTTCTAAAGTTTTCACCAAAAATGTATTAAATATTTAATGTTTAATATATTAATTTTATTTTATTTTTTTAAGAATTTAATAAAGTTTATAAATAAAGCAAATTAAGTTTCTGTTGGTAATCTACACAAATCTTTAAAAGTTTCTTTCTTTGAGGGTATTTACAAAAGGACAATTAGCAATCGATTGGTTGGTCTGTCAGTTCTGAACAGGAAGTGGTGCTAGGAAGGGAAAGAAGGAGGCTCAGCTCATGTCGGATGTTTAGGAAGTATGGCACATGCACAAATTTAGCGCTTTCTCTGAGGTCATAAACACTCAAATGGCTTTATGGTGTCTGTTAATGAACAGCATCAATGCGATATGGATTATTAATGGAAAATTAATGATGAACACGCCTGGCTGGGTCATCTGAAGGAAATACAAGAAAAAAGTCATTTAATATTTAACAATAAATATAAATGTGTGTTTTATAGATTCGCTCCAGCTTCCTTCATAACCTGGATGGATAAGCGGACTAGATGATGGATGGACTGATGGACGGACAGATGGATGGAGGGATAGATGAATGGATGAATGGATGGATGGAGACACAGATTAATGGATGGATGGTGAGACGGATGAATGGATAAATGGATGAAGGGAAGGACAGATTGATGAATGAATGGATGGATGGATTGATATATGTATGGAGGGAGGGACAGATTAATAGATGGATGGTCAGATTAATGGATGGATGGAGGGAAGGACAGGTTAATGGATGGATGGATGGTCAGATGGATGGATGGGTGGATGGTCAGATGGATGGAGGGATAGATGAATGGATGAATGGATGGATGGTGAGATGGATGGATGGATTGATGGATGAAGAGAAGGACAGATTAATGGATGGATGAATGGAGGGAGGGACAGATTAATAGATGGATGGTCGGATTGATGGAAGGATGGAGGGACACACACACAACTAGGAGCAATTTGAAATAACCAGTTAGCCTAGTGTGCATGTCTTTGGACTGTGGGAGGAAACCAGAGTTCCCGGAGGAAATGGGTGCAAACACGGGGAGAACATGCAAACCCCACACAGAAACGCCCTTGCCAAGCCCGGAACTTGAACCCATGATCTTCCTGATGTATTTTGGACGTGCTAACCACCACACTCCCGTGCCACCCACAGAAAGATTAGTCGTGTAAAAAAGTAATCAAGCACCGGATCAGCCATGAAGGCATCGCTGAGGTACACATGGCCTTAACATATTCAGCGAAGGTCTTACAGGACAGAGGAAATATGATATGCACAATCCTGTAAGACCTTCGCTAAATATGATACCATATAAAGAATTACAACAATCCATAAATATTGAAGTAAACGCGGAAGAACTACAATCAGAGCTGATGTAGCAAATTACAAAACACCAATCAGAGACAAGAACCCAACTGAACTCTTTACCATCCCAGGGTACACTGCTGTAATAAAATTATACTGCTCTTGTTCATTTCCTGTTCATACAGGAAGCACCTAAAACCAGTTCATGTAATCTGCATCTGCTTAAAATGTTTCTTTCATCTGTAAAAAAATCTGATATCTTTAAGAGAGAGGTAAAAATGGTTTACAGAAATCCAAAGATTTACCTGGTGACCCAAAACACGCTTGGCGACCCTCTGCTATACTACACTTATAAAAGATATCAGTAATTAAACAGAGAATTAGTGCAGGAGGTAAAGAGTGGCATTTTCATGGGGCAAACATTTTATTATCCACTCAGTTATTTACAGAGGGATAGCAGCAACACGGACGCTGTGTGTGTGTGTGTGTGTGTGTGTGTGTGTGTGTGTGTGTGTGTGTGTGTGTGTGTGTGTGTGTAAAAGAGAGAGAGAGAGAGAGAGAATGAGAGAGATTACGTCACAGCTGGGTAGGCTTTATAAATGCCTCTCTCTTTTCTTCATGAGAACAACTGCTTTCACTCTGATACAAGCAGCACACGCTCCTCAATAAGGCAAGGTAACAATACTTTATCTCTCTATCTATCTCTCTATCTATCTATCTATCTATTTTACTGTCTATATAATGTACACAATATATGGTTGATTATTTAATATATCGTATGTGCCAATTTGATCAAAACTTCTGAGTTTGAATGAAATTTATGTGAAATGTTTTTTAAAACAAAAAAAAGCCAAAAGCTATATTAGGACAATAAACATGCAATAAATCATGTAATGTTTTATATATTTTTTATTTGCATTCTTTAGTACTTTTTACTTTCTTTCTTATTTTTATTTTACAACTAGTAGATAAAAAATTATCATTATGATTATTATTATTATTATCATCAGTATTATTATTTTTTTATTATTATTATTATTTTCAATATTGATAATTATGGATTGTTTTAGCTTATTATTTTTATTATATTATCAATAATTGTATAAAACTATATGATTATTGTAATGTTCATTATGCTGATTACACTTTAGATTTTTTTTTCCTTTTCACTTTGTCTTTTATTATAATTTTTTCAGATTATTTCATTATTTTCATGCCTCTCTCAATCTATTTCATTTTCTCAAATCTATCACTATATAAATAAATAAGCAGTTCAGTATTTGACAGCCTGCAGTAAGTTTCCTGTAGTACAGTTTGTACTTACACTTGTTCTCTTTTTGTCTCTTTTCTTCATGCATAAACTTAAATACACTTCCACACAGGATGAACTGTGGTGTGTGTGTGTGCGTGCTTCTGGCCGCCCTCTCGGTTACCTTTGCGGCTCGGACCCGCTCCTCTCCAGCGCAGGCAGAGAATGAAGCTCTGCCCTCACAGATGGACTCCAGCGTGAGTGTGGGAAACGACGCCAAACCCCGCAACAACCTCAATGAGCTGCTGGCCAGACTTATCTCCAGGAAAGGTGAGAAACACACACACACACACACACACACACACAAACACATTGACCCTATCACCTGGGTTAAACTAATAAGTAATATCAGCAATTAAAATTGTTGAGAGAGAGAGAGAAAGAAAGAAATGTAGAGACGAGAAAAAGAGAGGAACAAAGAAACCCAGAGAGAGGATGAGGTTCATGATGAGACAAAGAGATAGAGACACTGAGAGAAAGACAGAAACAGATGGAGAGATAGAGAGAGAGAAAGAGTGAGAGGAAGACAGAGAGAGAGAGATAACCTAAGAAAAAGACAGAAATAGCAAATAGAATGAGAGAGACAAAAAGAGAGACAGGATGAGAGAGAGAGAGAGATGAACACAGACAGAGAGCAAGTGAGAGTAACAACTATTTTCGGGGGGGGGGGGGGTACCCAAATAAATTGACGTCCTGAAGGAATTTTATACTGATTCTCGGTGTTACGGATGATTTCCCCGTTTCTCGTACTATTTAAATGAAATGTTGCTGTTGTAATGGTCAATTTAATCCTTTGTTTATTCTAATTAAAAAATAACTTTTTCATGAATTTATTTTATTTTGTTTGTCTGTTAGCCCACTTCCCAGTAGTTGTATCCCAGATCTCAGTACAGCCATATTCCCCTGTTCTAGTGCAGTTGTACCCCAGGGTCCAGTACAGTTATATCCCACGTCCCAGTGCAGTCGTATCCCACGTAACATTACAGTCGTATCCCACATCCCAGTGCAGTCGTATCCCACGTAACATTACAGTCGTATCCCACATCCCAGTGCAGTCGTATCCCATGTCCCATTACAGTTGTATCCCAGGTCCCAGTACAGCCATATCCCACATCCCAGTGCAGTAGCATCCCACGTCCCAGTACAGCCATATACCAGGTCCCAGTGCAGTCGTATCCCACGTCACAGTACAGTCATATCCCACATACCTGTACAGTCGTATTTCCATGTCCCAGTGCAGTCATATCCCAGGTCCCAGTGCAGTCGAATCCCAGGTCCCAGTGTAGTCATATCCCTGGTTCCAGTACAGTCTTATCCAAGGTCCCAGTACAGTCGTATCCCAGGTCCCAGTGCAGTCGTATCCAAGGTCCCAGTACAGTCGAATCCCAGGTCCCAGTGCAGTCGTATCCAAGGTCCCAGTACAGTCAAATACCAGGTACCAGTGCAGTCGTATCTCAGGTCCCAGTGCAGTCGTATCTCAGGTCCCAGTGCAGTCGTATCCAAGGTCCCAGTACAGTCGAACCCCAGGTCCCAGTGTAGTCATATCCCTGGTTCCAGTACAGTCGTATCCCAGGTCCCAGTGCAGTCGTATCCCAGGTCCCAGTGCAGTCGTATGCCATGTCAAGTATCTGTGATGTAAATTAAAAAATCAGTTTCAATAATTTTATTTTAAATTAATTCATGTTGCAAAAATGATTAAATATGTGGATTATTTAAATTCATATTGCTAATTTGTTGCACAATCTGAAAAACCCAAAATCCTGATCCCCCCCCCCCCCTAGTTACTAAAATGCAGCATACCATAATGACACGCTGCTGATAACTGTATTCCCCTCCATCTGTATCCTGGCAAATTATGCGATGTTTAATCATATGCCCCATCAGTTTTACTAAATCATTTGAATTGGTTTTTGTCAACAGAGGATTCAGAAGCCTTTCATTACCTGCACTAATAGTTTGCTGAACTGAAAGGTGTTACAACATTTCATCGTCACGTGTTAAGCCTTCTGGCTGTTTCCCGAAATCACGGTAACTCGAACAGGTCCAAACAGGACCTTTCGAAACAGCTGGGTGCGAGCCTGAGAGCGGGATAGTCGCTCACGGCTTCAGTGCCAATCCTCTCTTTGTTCCTTTTCCTTCTGAGCGTGCTAGCATAATCATCACTGAGCACGAACTTCACAAGAATGCCATCGCAACGGTCAACAACAGTAAACATTGAATTGCATCACACACACCGCCATGACCCGGGGCTTTGGAGTGAAGTGCATAGTGATGTGGTTATGAGGACTTTTCTACAACGAGTAGCACACGGAGCGGTTATGTGCATGTGGGAGCAATGCACTTAGACATGAAGCGTGGGCCGAAACACAACAGCGAAGCAACATTTAAAAGAAACCAGTTAGCATTAATCCTCTAATAAGCCCAACTACACAATTACACACACACAAAATGCTGTGCAAGTGTGGGAAGTGTGAATTTCAAACACATATCTATAATTTGCACTGCAGTGGACTAGAAATGTGTGTGTTTGCACATGGCATGAAGTCTCCCATCTGTTGCATTAGTATCACACCTAAAGCTTTCGCCAACACACACAAACACACACACTCACACACAGGGACAGACTGCAGTCACAAATATGAACTCACGAATCTTAAGAAATAGTAATCTGTAATCTGATTGGCTCGCTATCATACAACTAAAAAACATTATCCTGAGTGGATAATGCTTAAAATCAAAATGACGGATGCTCACAGTTTATCGGTGTCATCATTACCAGGCTTTAAAATAGAAAAATTATTTATAAAAAGCCGCTTAATCTTATTTGGGTCTTGGGGAGTCTGGAGCCTATCTCAGCCAACAACGGGTGAAGGCAGAGTACACCCTGAACAACTCGCCAAACCATCACAGAACCAACACACACACACTACTATTCACAGTGCAACTTAGGAGATATTTGGAACATCTAATTGACCTAATGTGCATGTCTTTGGACTGTGGGAGGAAACCGGAGCACCCAGAGGAAACCCACACAACTATGGGTAGAATGTGTAAACCCCACACAGAAACATCCTCGCTGTACTGTATATACATTAATATTAAAACACCTTTACAGAGTTTGAATAACCGTAATGTATGTGTGTAATGTATGAACATTTCCATGTAGCATG
The DNA here is from genome assembly GCA_028564935.1 of Neosilurus hyrtlii. Taxonomy (NCBI): domain Eukaryota; kingdom Metazoa; phylum Chordata; class Actinopteri; order Siluriformes; family Plotosidae; genus Neosilurus; species Neosilurus hyrtlii. The sequence goes on from JAOUQZ010000024.1 coordinate 9,114,859, forward strand.
CACAAAATACTGAACGAGTATTACTAAACACACATATTTAGCAACACAGTATTTACTTCTTCTCCGAGCGTGCAGAGCTCACCTGACCTGCCTCTGTCATGGTTGAAATATGTATAAATTAACGATAACAATTTTGTTTTAGTTTGCTTTAGTTTCCTTTTAGTTGATGATAAAACTCTCATAGAGTTGCACAGCGCTTGTCCACCTGTGCTCGGTCCCTATGCGTACGTCATGATTTATAAAATGTCAAAAATCAACCATAAAAATTGTTTTGGAGGGCGTTTTCGTGTAATTTGTTCTAAAACAATTATTTGCATCAGGCCCGGTGGTTGCTGCTGAATTTCGTCTCACAATATCAATTATTTTGGAAGCCCATAAATTTGTCAGGTACAATATACACAACATACAATAATGTATTGCAATTGCAAGATGGTTTCTTGTTTTAATGTGATGAGATTATATGTCGTAGTAACATGAAAAGTATCTCGTCAAAGCATGAAAAACTAATTTTCACTTTTTCTCAAGACAGCAATAAGCTGAAATAGTTCTACCTTTCATTAAGTAATTTTCTTTCTTTTATTGTTCTTCTCATCTTTTTATTTCAATACGGAGTAAAAAAAATACTTCTGAAAACTCAAGTGTGTTTGGTTTTTGTCACTTGATGAGCCAACACTTCCCATAAACATGTTAATTATAATAAGCTCTGCCAGATACTTTCATCCAAACCTGCAAGTAGGAGCCAATTAAACAGCTGAGATGTGAAAGCTTTGCAGGTGCCGTCAAATTAAAAAAGAGCAAAAACTAAGAAGAATGCTTTCGTTTGCCATCCTCGCAGCCAGTAGTGTTTTAAGTGTGAGCTGAAATTAGCACTTGCGCGGTGCTTTCTCTGCTGTTCAGGTTAATTAGGCTTTAATGAAGTCTAATCAGTCAGATGTTTGCTATTTTAACTCATAAACAAGTTAAAAACCTACGCCTACGTCTTAAAAAACTAGAAAAAAAAGAAACATTTGCTAGAAATCTCTGACAAAAAACAGAGAAATGCTTTGCTGAATTCTTCCTACATTTGTCAGTCAAATAGTAAAAACTGTTACAACATGTCTGGCATCACGTAGCTAATGACTGTAGGCATTTATGCCGCGAGTATTAAGTCTTGTGCTTTATATACATGACGGAAAAGCACGGTAATACTGGAAATGTGTCAAAATAGTCTGGAATATCCACATTTCCCTCAGATATATTGGAATATTACTAAGAAAAGACTCCGTACAGCCATAATTACAGCTTATTAACATTAGCTGGAAACCAAGATGGGTTTCATTTTAAGTAACGTTAGCACTGCTTATGTTGAACTTTGAAGATTGTAGATAGAACAAGACTGGAATATTAAAAAGATTTTTCTAATAAATATGGCGAACATGATGCTACTTTAATGTAGCTATCACTTTTAAAGAATTATCATCATTTTGTACTCTGCAGCTTATTAGCTATAATGAACAAATCATATACAAAGGAAGACTTTAACTGATATTATTAAAAAATAGAAAGAATATCCGGACATCATGGAGATGATGGATGAAATAATATACACACTTTTCATCAAATTTGAGAAAGTACAAGTTTGAGGCAGCCCTGAGTCGTCTCGAATGATGCATCTGAACATGGAACAAAGTCTGAGCCGCTAAAGAATGGTTTGTGATGTGGGCGAGACGAATTCGACAGAACATCTGGAGTAGATATGCATGTCATAACAATTCTGACAAAGACGGGGGAAAAACCTACGCGTCGTGATTCTGTGTCTGTCTCTCCTTCTGTCAAAGTGTCATTTAAAGACAGAGAGAAAGTTTAAAAAGTGAAATCTTCTCAAGCAGAAAGAATACAGTCGAGTGCAAAAGTTTTCACAACAATCCGTAGAGCAAACTATTTTACAAAAGTCAAATACATGGCCAATTAACCAAGAAGGAGAAATCAAGATGAAACAAGAGCAAGAACAACATTTCTTTGATCTGTTGAATGATGAACTGTTGCTTCTTGAAGATGTAAAACCAAAATGTCAATAATTTATAATTTATTAATAAATAAATAAAAACATCAAGCAAATACTTGTACACATAGAACACACTGAATTACTTTATTATCAGTAAATACTTTGTTAAATGCTATTTCAATTATTTTGTGAAAAAAAAAACAACTGCATTTATCAGAATATGTCACAAGCAGGTACCAACAGAAGTGGAATTAAAAAATAAACGCTTTGCATGCCTGTGGCTTCCAAGAATCTTCTAGTGAATTAATTAATGTGCTTATTGGTAATGTAATTAATAATAATAATAATAATAATAAGGAGAAGATGTAAAAAAGAAATAATAACGACAACAACAACAACAACAAGAGCACTCAGAGAGCCCAAGCCCCCACCAGGCTGTAAAAAGTGGAAATTACACCTATTTCTGGATCTGCATCATTTCCAAAATTTAATGGAATCTCCTTTGTCAAAAACGGCAGCTCTAGGAGAAATTTCCAAAACATCAAGGTAAAACATAGCTCAGGATTAAGTCCTGTGAATATTTCAGCCACGCCCACTTACATTTTAAGTATGAATATTAATCCTTTTTTCCACAACTAAACTTAGCGTTTTATGCAACACAAATTTCACTCTCCACCACCATTCCCCCTCTCTTTTTCAGGTTCTGTTCGTCGGAACTCGATGGCGAACAGCAAGGCAAACTCTTTGAGCACTAACCACCGGATAAAAGACCGGGACTACCTGGGCTGGATGGACTTCGGTCGCAGGAGTGCCGAGGAATACGATTACTCCTCATGAGGGACCACGGCTCACTCCTCACTTATCCAAATAAAGAATATATTTATTACTATTCTCCTTCTTCTTATAATGATGCTGATGATGTATTTGATGTACATGTTTGTAAATTGATGATGCAATATACACTAATGCCAAATTTTTTCAGAAATGTCTAAGTTTTTTTTTTTGTTGTTTTTTGTTTGCTTTTGTGATCTCGTGAGTGACTGGGGGAAAGAACGCTGGTCTGGGTGACACAGTGCTGTTGATGTGTTTCCAATAAATCAGGTCAGCAGTTGACTTTGGCCTCAAACCGTACAGACTCTGTCCTTTAAAAAGAAAAAAGAAAAAAAAGAAACAAACACCACATTGTCTACATACTACATTACAGTCTGAGTGACAGATGGGAAACGGAGAAAGGTAAAAAAAAAACACAAAAAAAGATACATCATAAAAATTGACTGATTGATTGAATTTTATACTGTATTAATTCCACAAGGGAATTTTTGACTTCTGTATTTAACACTAAGCACACACACACGGAGTAGAGGGCTGCTACACATTGGGGTGGCCAGAGAGCAGTTGGGGGTTAGGTGCCTTGCTCAAAGGCGCTTCAGCCATGAATGTGGAGGAAGGGAAGGTGCAGCTCACTCCGCCCACCGCCACCCATTTTTCCTGCTGGTTTGGGAAGCGAACCAACCACCTTTCGGTCCCTAAGCCGCTTGACTAACTATTAGTCCACAGCTTCCGTATGGACACTTACTGCATTAAACTCAACACTCGAGACAAAGTGGATGACAGAGATGATGTGAAACAATTGTGCATTTGTTTGGTAACCAGAGAAGGCTGCATTATTCCTGAATTATTGTTATCATTTCATTATCTGACTAATGTAGCACTTCATATCAGTTATACAGTTATATAATCTCTTTCAGAAGAGGAAGCATGAGTTTCTTTAGTCCAAACATAATCCTGATACGTGATGCGCATGAAACAACCCAAGTGGAAATACTGTAGGTCTCAAGCTCGGCTGCTATATGCTCTGATCACCAAGCTTCACATGGTTCAGGCCACAAGCTCCCAAATCTTCAAGCTTGCACTCTAACTGGCTCTCTGAATTCACTGTCTCCAGATGGAAACACAAACTTGTTGCGACACAAATCACAGAATCCTGTTTTTGGATGTTTAAGTAGGGGCGATGAACATACCCTTAACCATACCCGAGCGATGAACACATCAAAGCATGCCTTAATCCACCACAGCACCCTTGCAACACCATTACCTACCCACCTGAGGACACGCCCCCTTCCATATATGGTAAAGCATGTCTTCGGTGAGGCCTTATAGGAAAACTCTCATTTGTCGGTTAAAAATATTGCCGATGTTTATGCATCAAGTCCTGAAAAACACTTGAAACGCCTTTTCGTTCAATTTGTCAATGAAATCAACTTGTGCGATGGGTCAAACATATTATCTTACTCCAGAAAACAAATTAGGACCAGTGCATAACCAGAAACCTGCACTGTACGTCCAACGTACAATTCTTCTGTCACGGCTACGACTATAAAAGGTTAATCAATGCTTTCTGCCCAAACAGGCTCGAGATCATTTTGCTGAAACAGCAAATCACAGTGTTGAAATTGTACCTGATGGTACGGCTAACTGCAGTTACTTCACTGTAACTTTTTTCACTGTACTCGATTAAAGAAGTCAGCAGTGAGCTCACACAAATCACAACCTACAGTACCGGTATATAAGTGTCAGACTTATCCCAATGTGTTACACTGAAAAAAAACACAGCATCAAAAGGGAAAAGGAAGAGAAAGCTGGGAAAAACTAGCTTGCAGCCGATCAATCTGTGAAAATGACTACCGAAAGGAGCAGGCTCGATCACAGAAAGTGAGAAATAGTGAGCGTATGTGCTGTTGGGGCAATTATTATAGCTATGAATCACATGTCCCGCATTCCCAGCCTTCTTTCTCACACACACAGCTCTACTCGTACAATATTGAAGATATTTACAACAGCAGAACTGCATTACCTCTAACCTCTGTCGACCTTTAATAAAAGGAAGATCATACAACGCTGCAGTGCAATAGGAACAAATGTTAATCTCATCACTGTCCCTGTTAACAGATCAGCACATGTATTATACAAAACCATGACAGCATATTGCACCAAATTACCTGCTTATTAGATTAGGGTTACCTTGGCATATGATTGGCATTGTAATTACCTGCCATTGTGCAATCACCTCAGGGGGTAAATCGTTTATAGGAATGTGGTTGTCAGTAAGATCATATCACTGCTTAGCATCAAAGTAGATTTGATTAAAGCATGTACTCTAAAATGCTTTTTAATTGTTTAAAAAAACTCTTTTTTTTCTCTACCATAAATATCAAACTCCAGCCATGGAAGGATGCAACAAGCCACTGGTTCAAACTTGTTAATTGCAGACAAAAACATTACCAAATAATGTTTTGTACTTGGGTTCGATTCCCGGGCTCAGGGCGTTCCTGTCTGGAGTTTGCATGTTTTCCCTGTGCTTGCGTGAGTTTCCTTCAGGTACTCCGGTTTCCTCCCACAGCCCAAAAACATGCACATTAGGCTGACTGGCTGTCCCAAATCACCCCTATGTGTGACTCTGAGTGTGAATGGTTGTGCGTGTGTTGGCCTTGCGATGGTCTGTCGAGCTGTCCAGGGTGACCCCGCCCTCACCCAGAGTCAGCTGAAATTGGCGCCAGCCTCCCCGCGACCCTAATTAAGATTAAACAGCTTAGAAAATAAATGAATGAAAGGTTCTTTCCAGGATTTATATGGCAAGGATGTTGTGTTTAACTAACAAGAAATCAGAAGAAGCATAGCTTTGTGAATCTCAAGAAATATCCATCAATAAAATACTTGACAAAAATACATATTTCACCAAAAGTTTTTCCCCAAACTTGCATGGGTTTCCTCTAGGTTCTCTGGTTTCCTTCTGTGCCAATCTCTGATGCTTTCCTTGCAACAAATAGGATTATAAAGTCAATAAAGTCATAACCAGTTAAAATATAAATGGCATGAAAGTTTAATAAAGTTCAGAGTTGGAAAGCTTGGAACTGCTGTCCATGATGTTCAGTAAGAGCAAGGGTTTGAAGCATGACCATGTACTCTGGATTTGATTACAGATACACACGGAATGCAAGAATCTGTCAAGTAATGCCTCAAGATGCGATACAGATATGTGGCTTACCTGACATGAGAACCATCATAGCAAGGTGTGGTACAGAAGGCCCTGAAACAAGAGATGAAAAGTGGTTGCCCTCCAGCATTTTGGTCCCATCATGTAAGAGCCCAGAGAAACATCCAGGATTGTCAGTGAAGAATATTGCTCTGCTATGTTTAGACATGAAGAGGTGCAGGGAATTAAACAATAACTTAAGTACACTGGGATGGAGGGATGGATGGAGGGATGTTGGATATTTGAGAAATTCCAACATAAAAACTCAACTAGGGACTCAAGTAACCTTCAATGACACCCTCATGAGGGATGTGGGCACTGTCAGTGCTACAGTGGTAGCTCAGTGGTTAAGACACTGGATTATTGACCTGAAGGTGGGGGGTTCAATCCCCACTACCACCATGTTGCCACTGTTGGGCCCTTGAGCAAGTCCCTTAACCCTCAGTTGTATAGAATTTAAACCCTCTACATTTCCGTTGGTTGGCGCGCCATCAGATCCTGATCAGAAAACGTCCTAAATCAGGTACCTCAAGCATTGCACCAGTCCTGGAGAAGAAAGTCCAGTCTGAGTGAACATCTCCTGTTATTATGTTGACAGCAGCGTCCTCATTGCGGGCGAGTGGAAGGCATGGCAGCTAGAGATAGACGAGTGGGTGGTGCAGTCTTTAAATATCTGAGATAAAAGATTAAGTCTAACACATTGCAGAAGATGCTGTGAATTATATGGCACGGAGACCAAAATTTGGTGTAGAGTCCATCATGCATGTCCATGTGACCCGATTAAAATGAGTGCGCTGATATAAACCTGCCATTTGACTTGTAATTGGACTTCTTTATTAACACCTCCTGACTGATCAGATTCAACCTATCTAACGGTGATGTGGTATAAAAGTAAAGCACAGGTCAGCACAAATCGTAGTATTATTCTACTCCTGCCTACAACCTACAGTGAAAAGGAAGCTGCTTACTGTTGTGATGCAACATCAGACCTCCAGTGTACTGAGCAGAACAGTGAAGTGAAGTTGTGGAGGACAACGCCTCATGAGTACATACCATTACACATGCAGTTCTTTTCAAAAAATAAAATCAAATATGACCGCTTGGAAAAGCAATTACTTCTGGTATTTAATATCCGACTCAGTGACGCAGATGTCTTGCAAACATCTGAGATTCGGTGCAGATAAATGAAAAAGTAATGAAGAACATGGTTTTGGAAGTTCCTCAGTGTTTCGACATGAATCATGTCCTGCAACGGATTAAAAGAACTCGTATGTTCTTGAAATACCTCAAACCATGAGGCGGATAGGGGCCAGAAGCAAAATGTTCCTCTTCCTGTAAGCCAAGAACAGGAACCTGAGGCTACATGGGTAAAAGTGGACACCTGAGTGAGCCTGTTCCCACTGCAGTACACTATACTGTATCTTTCGGCCCATTCTAATTAATTAATGTCCTGCACTTGTCTCACACTGGTGTGTATTTGTACTTTATGTAATCTTTTGTACTTTTATGTTTTGCACCACCATCCTGGAGAAACGATATTTCATTTCGACGTATACAGTCCACAGAAGACCCGACAACACAATCCTCCTGGACTTGACTTGTTCTCTGCTGATCCGCTCACTCCCCCTTGTGGACAATCATCAATCGGAGTGAAAAAACAAGTGTCATAACAAATATTCATTCATTTTCTAAGCTGTTTAATCCTAATTAGGGTCAAGGGGAGGCTGACGCCCATCTCAGCTGACTCTGGGCACCTACTGTGCATGTTTTTTGGACTGTAGAAGAAATATGGAGTAGCTGGAGGAAACCCACGCAAGGACGAGGAGAACATGCAAAGTCCGGATAGAAACACCGAGCCCAGGAATCAAACCCAGGACTTTCTTGCTGTGAGGTGAAAAAGCTAACCACTGCACCATCGTCCCACCAATTTATTTTATTATTATTATTATTTCTTATTCTGTGCAAAAGCTGTGTTTGAGTTGTGCTCGAGTGCAAAAGCTGTGCTCAAGTACTCAGTTGTAGCTCTAGGAGCATTACAATCTTCAAGCTCAGTCTATTATTCAGCTGAGACTATCCCCAACATAATTTGCCGTAAAGGTGTCGTAAAAGCAGGCCCATTTCTATAAACCACAGAGGTCCTTCATTCTGACTATAAACTTCAAGTACCATGTTTTCTTTGGAGCATTCTTTGTCCATCACCAATTAGGTGGAATTGGTGTTCTTCATGTACTGCAAAGGTCATCTTATGGTCTCCGAGCAACATATCTAAGCAATCAGAGATGGAATCGGCGCACTAGTTCTGAGACGGTTGGCTGCTTGGAAGTCCGCTATGCCGGTCCCAAGCCTGGAATCCCTACAGGAGGAAGAGGGTGGTTGGTGGTTAGGTAAGCCCCCAGTCAAACCAACATAGTCTTCAAATGTGCCAATACTGTCAGTGTTTCAGTGGTATTATATTCATGTAGACTTCATATTATTCTTCATCTTCTTGCTGTCTCTAATTATTCTATTTATTTATTTATTTATTTATTTTTAATATTCCGCTTTTCTTTTCAGCTTTTGACGTAGAACCGCAAGACCATACACATCATTTACAGACAGATTGGTTGCTTTTTATTTTTTGTAGCACCCTCACAACCACCTTGTAAATGCTTGCAATACCATAGCGGCCATACAGACAGGCCATGAAACGTTCTGGAACCAAATAACAACATGTTTAAAATTTCCAAATGGGGCGCCTCGTGGATACCTCCCAGCAATCATGGACCTTTGCACAGGCTTTCTTGGGCCTTATTTTTTGGGGGAGGAGGTGGAGGGGGCTCATTTGTACCCTTTTCTTCACCTGATGGCAGGCCTGAAACTATCTTTAATATTCGTTCATCCATCTCGCACCCATGATGCTTCAGGTGCCCGTGATGCTTCCGTGGCTTCTTTTGCAGTGTTTTTTTTCACCCCACTCAGACTTTTTACACCAAGGGGCAATTTGGAACAGTTAGCCTAATATGCATGTATTTGGACTGTAGAAGGAAACCAGTGCACCCAGATAAAACCCAAACAAGCATGGGGGGGGCATGGAAACTCCAGACAGAAACGCCCTTGTTGAACCCAGGAACTGTTTGCTGTCAGGCGAGAGTACGAACCTCTACATCGCTGTGTCCCACTTTTCTAATCTGTACACAAGTATGTATTGTGTTTCTCAATAATATCACATCATCTTACATTTAAGATTCCATTGGTTGATTCTGGACACAGGGACACCCCAGACACCCCACACACACACCTTGAACCACATGAAGCATTGTAGTGGTCCCCTGATCCCCGAAGCACAATTACTGCCTTTCATTAGACATCCATTAAGAATATTTGAGCAGCCTTGGTGATATGCAGAAGGCGTCTTCGGCCTATTTTAGTTCCTCGTTCATTTTTAATCTGACCCACTTCAAAGCATTCTCTGGCTTCTCTTTGCTTTTTAAGTTTGCTTTCCGTTGACCCACTTCGTATGGGGTTTATGTTCTTTTTATCTAAAGCCAGTTCGAAACATTTTGAACTGCTGATCAATTCAAACCCACACACCAATAACATTTCCATGTTTATTTCAGAATCAGTGGCTTTACATTAATTAACTCATGTTCTGTTAACTCAGAGAGACAGAGAGAGAGACAGAGTGTGTGTGTGTGTGTGTGTGTGTGTGTGTCGCTTATCCAGTCTAATTCTTCTCTTTAAATGGGTATGTGGCCAGTAGTCCTGGCCCGTAATCAGTCCCTGCTTATCATATATCATGAAAACCTCTCAAAATATTACTGTATTGCTCTTATTTACAATATATGGTCAAACGTTTCTGGACACCTGATCATCACACCCATATATGGACGTTTCCTAAATCTGGAAGCACACAAATGACCCTGCATGCTGGAGTGTTTAGACTTTCTTTCAATGGAACTAAGAGGTGAGAACCTGTTCCAGTATGACATTACCCCTGTGCACAAATAGAGCTCCATGAAGATCCAATACACCAAGTTTGAAGTGGAAGAACTTGCGTGGCCTGGACCTCACGCAAGTAAACACCAGTGTGATGAACTGGAACGCCAACTAAGCACCGAACATCCAACATCAGTACCTGATCTCACTCCCTTTTGGGGGGGTTGAATGAGCACAGATCCCCAGAGCCATGTTCCAAAATCTGGTGCAAACTATTAGCAGAACATTGGAGTTTACCAGTAAAGTTCCAGACCAGTGAGGACCAAAACCATACGAATACCCATGTTTTTGGGAAGGGAGTTTAACTAGCATACTGTATATGGGTGTGATGATACTTTTGGCCATATATTGTCAGTGTAAATGTTGTATTTACACCAAATTATATTAATTTGACCTGATTTGATGACTGATGGTTCATTCTTTATCAAATCCCCTCCACCTAAATGGCTGAAAGGGAAGGTATTGGAACTCTACTTTCGACAAACGCAGTATGTACAGGGTTATGGGCAAATAAGAGAGCACTCTAGATCTAAGTCAGAGTGCTCTAGTGCAAATAAGCTAAATTTTGCTTGTGAAGGGCATTACTTCAACTTAAAAACCTATAATACAGTAGTTTGAGTTTTTATATGTCATCTACTTGAGACTAGTCTGCTTGGGAAGTTTTGGGGCTAGAATTAGGTCGTCTCCTTGGGGTCCAGGGCCCTTCATAGCCATGCTTGCTCCGACCACAGCTGGGTAGCTCCGATTACGCCTTAACCCTTCGTTTAGCGGCGTAAAGGGGGAGCCCGTCCTCCTCAGACCACCTAGAGGACCCAGTATAGGACGTGGCCCTGAGATCCCGCTGGCTCCTGGACTTGCCAACCCAAACCTCTTGAGCTTATCCACCAGGTTCAGGTTGTACACGCTTACATCCGTCTGGCTCTCGCAATCCCTCGCCTGGGTCCCCCCCGCCACTTCTTTTAGGATGGACCGTGCTGGCTTAGAGGCGAGGAAGTTCTCATAGGACGGGCTCTTGAACGAAAAGTCAGCAGCGCTGTCCGAATCAACGGCGTGAGGGCTTGGAGTGTGACGGGCAGGGGAGTTTGGTGGAGTGGAGGGTTTCTGAGAGTCCTCAGGGAACGACGGTGGAAGGATGGAGGTAGATAAGTGGACACCACCACTTGCCCTGTCCCAGCTACGCGGCTGATAGACGGCTGCCGAGATCCCGCGCTCCTGTAGGAGGCGCACTAACCCTAGTGACGTACTGAAGGTCTTTGTCGAGTCACGCAAGTTGGTGAAGGACTGTGACTGGGAGAGGCTTAAACGGCGTGGCGTGCACGGTGTGGCCGCGGGGGTAGAACGAAGGCTGGACGAAATCGCACATGAGGTGGGGGCGGGGTTTAGACTGGAGAGAAGAAGAAGAAGGTGGCTCTTTGTTATAGATGTTTTGGCTTGTTTGTACCTTGAAATAAATAAATTTGAGTGATAGAGCAGAGTGCCTGACCTGGGGGTGACTCTAGTGACCTCATCAGACGGATGGAGGATCCTGCAGGTAGTGAACGTGTAGGTGGAGCTGGTGTGAGCCATGCACTTTCCCGGGTAGTGCACTGCAAAACACATGGTCGAATTAAATGCTATAAAAACCATAAACCTGCCTGTTACTGAATGTAATATATAGCTGCAGTGACCCCACCTGAGAAATCTGCAGAGGCATGGCCAGTGCTGAGGCAGGGTGACGGAGAGGCTGAGGGGGCGTGGCCAAGAGCAGGATTGGGTGTCGTGGTGGTAGGAAGGTTCTGGAAGTATTGTTCTCCTGGCTCGTCCTCTTCGTAGTCGCTGTAGTGATAGACCTCCTCCAGATCAAGTTCCAGGGGTCGGAAACCCTTAGGGACGACACCGGGACGGGCGTCCAAAATCCCGCCAAGGTTAGGCTGAGCTAACTGCTGCCAGTGCTGCAAGGTGGCGGAGCCTAAGATAGAAAGAGAGAGAAAGAGAGAATTAAAAAGAATAAAATTATACACTGATTTGATGTCTAAATTTGAACTCCTCTGATCAACATGAGGGCGGCACCGTGGTGTAGTGGTTAGCACGTCCGACTCACAGCAAGAAGGTTCTGGGTTCGATTCCCGAGCTCAGCGAGGGCCCTGTGTTTGTGTGGGTTTCCTCCAGCGACTCCAGTTTCCTCCCACAGTCCAAAGACATGGCTACTTGGCTGTTCCAAATTGCCGCTCGGTAGGTATGTGTGCGTGTGTGTGTGTGTGTGTGTGTGTGTGTGCGTGTGTGTGTGCGTGTGCGTGTGCGTGTGTGTGTGCGTGTGTGTGTGCGTGTGTGTGTGCGTGTGTGTGTGCGTGTGTGTGTGCGTGTGTGTGTG
>JAOUQZ010000024.1:9129210-9139562 GCA_028564935.1 Neosilurus hyrtlii
AGTTCCCTCGATTTCAGCGGCCAGAGAGTCCTGACACACACACACACACACACACACACACACACACACACACACACACACTATTTAATTAACATGCTAATTAATTAACAACATGTTACAGACATCCATAAAGAATCCATTCACTTATCAGGTATATTAAATAAACATGAGCTGCAGTGTTATCACTTGGAAATAAAATGGAATCGACAATGACTTTCTGAAACCATTTGCTTCCTCCTGTCCTGTGACACCTGCACTTTACACCATGATATTAGCAAACATCACTATCTTTTTTATTTCTCCTGAAATCCTGGCCAATCTCCTGTTCCTTAACACTTGATCTCTGACTTTTTCGCTTTGTACCAATCAGTGTTGTGCTGCCAATAGCATTATTTCGTGACCACGTGTCCACTCCGGCAGGTACTCCCGCCTCACTCCCAGTCACTGAGTGAATACATACACACTATATGAAATGTACTGTATATTAAGCACATATATGGGATAATGTGTGTGTGAGTGTACCATAGGGAACAGTCCGAGGGGATGATAACGCCGCGGTGTTCCAGCAGTCACGCTCCTGTTCCGCAGGTTCTTCAGCTCCTCTTGAGCCTCGTGCAGCATCTCGATACACTCCAAATACTTTTCGCCCAGCTCCTGAAGCTGTGAGTTTGAGCAACAACAGTGGATTATATAACCGCATAAAATAAAATGATCATTTATTACATTTCAGCAGCGTGTCTGTGACATCACCTCGGCTGTGAGTTGCCTCTGGGCGTCTTTGGCCGCCACCAGATGCTGAGAGAGCTCCTCATTCTCCAGGGCATGCTGTCAACACACACAAGCACGAAAGGATCTAGTGGCATTTTCTCTTCAGCTCGAGCGATTGTTGTGTGCGAGTGCATGCGCTCACCGTTTTGGCTTTTTTCTGCAGGTCGACTACCTGCGAGAGCAAGTGTGTGATTTCCTCCTGCTGGCGAGCCGCATCTTCCGTCTTCCTGTTCAGCTCCTCTGCGATGCTGGAGATCTGCTGACTGGATTGTCCTGGGCACCACGTTCAGAGCAGACTTAAAGGAGCCGTGTTACCACATCGTTATCAGCCGCGACAGCATAGCTGTGGCTTTTTTTGTAGCTACGCACGCCTATATCACAAGAACGGCTAACAGGGTAGGAGTTTGAGACCAAAGCTTGAAACGAGTTTATGAAAAGGTCATTGTAGGTCAAGCTCATGGTCAGCAAAATGGCCGCCAATGGTTTGTAATGCCTACGTAGCGCCTGGTTCGATTCCCCCATGGGGCCTCTGGTGAAAATTTGCATTGAATGTCCAAGGTACGAGATTTTGTTTGTTAAATAGCCTTTCAACCTGCACATGTTCCTATTGTCGGTACTTACAGCTCAAGAAAATAGACGGAAGCATCAATGTAACCCGATTCCATGTGAAACCCGAATACAGGCAACGTTCCGGGTGTAAATACTGACACATCTGGACTGAAGTCACCTTGTGGCTTGTTTAACTTACTGAGTTCCTTCACGCAGTCGTTCACCAGCTGCTGCTCTTTCTCTTCGTACGTCTCAGTCTCGGACTTCAGATGGCTCGCCTAAAGAGAAACACACACACACACACACACACACACACACACACACACACACACACACCACTTTAAACATTACTGGCTGATGCCATTGGAGTGTTTTTGATTGTCCGATGTCAAAATCCTCTCTATCTGATTATAACCACAGTACTGTTGAATTCTCGATTCTGATTGGTCAGAAAGTGTTGATTTATTTCTCAAACAGCAGGATTTTTTTTTGTTCCATGATCACACAGCAAGTGTGTCTTCCTGCATGTCTTACTGTGTATATACTATATACCTCTGATCGGAGAGAGAGGTTCTCCTCCTCCAGGTCGCGGAGTTTCCTCTGAAGCACATCCACGTTGGAGCCGCTCGCAAAAGGCAACAGTGTCCTGCCACGCCGACCTCTGACCCCGCAAACACAACACAGAACAGGTTGTTACCATGGTGCCTCTATAACACATGCACTGTGCACAGGAACAGCGGGGGGTGGAAAATTATTATTCACAAAGACGTGTTTATATTTAGAATGTGAATGTATATTTCGGTTTGCGTTTAATCTTTATTTATTTCTTTCTTAAAAGACTAACGATGGAGACGTGGCATCGCTTCCCTCGCCTTCCTCCGCTGCGTTGGTGTAGAAATGTAAAAGCTCATCTTTCAGATTTAGCTCATGATGGAGTTGGGCCACCTTTGAGAAAAAAACAGAGAGTGAGAGAGAGAGAAAAAGAGAGACAGAGAGAGTGAGAGAGAGAGAGAGACAGAAAAAAAGAGAGAAAGAGAAACAGAGAGAAAAGAAAGAGAAACAGAGACAGAGAGAGTGAGAGAGAAAAAAAAAGATAGACAGAGAGAGAGAGAGACAGAGAGAGAAAGTGAGTGAGAGAGAAACAGAGAAAAAAGAGAAAGAGAAACAGAGAGAGAGAAAGAGAACAGAGAGAGAGAGAGAAAGACAGAGAAAAAGAGAGAAAGAGAAACAGAGAAAGAGAGAGAGATAGAAAGAGAGAGAGAGAGTGTGAGATAAAAAACAGAGAGAGAGAGAAAGAAAGACAGAGAGAAAAAGAGAGAAAGAGAAACAGAGGGAGAGAGAGAGACAGAGAAAGTGAGTGAGAGAGAAACAGAGAAAGAAAGAGAACAGAGAGAGAGAGAGAGAGAAAGACAGAGAAAAAGAGAGAAAGAGAGAGAGAGAAAGAGAGAGAGACAGAGAGAGAAAGTGAGTGTGAGAGAAACAGAGAGAAAAAAGAGAGAAAGAGAAACAGAGAGAGACAGAGAGAGAGAAAAAGAGAGAAAGAGAAACAGAGAGAGACAGAGAGAGAGAGAAAGACAGAGAGAAAAAGAGAGAAAGAGAAACAGAGAGAGAGAGAATTAACTTCACAACATGTAGAATTCGAATCACATATCAGAGAAAAGAGTTTAAGAGCCGTCCATTCTAGCAGTTATCTAACTCGACTCTTTATTTATGAGAACTGGTAATTTCCCAGTTAGATAACATGCTGTTTCAGGTGCACACAAAGTGCCTGGCTTTGACATTTCCTCAACAGTCCCTACTTATTAAAAATGTTAGGTTCTGATCAGTCACCCCATCTCACCTCCTCCCTGATGCTCCCCACTTGTTCCTCTAGGTACTCGTTCTGCTCGGTTAAAGTCTGGTTCTTCTTCAGCAGGGACTGGCCAATCCGAGCAGCCAGTTCCAGGTCCCGTTCTTTCTGTACACACAGAGACATGTTTCACTCAATCATGTGCATTTGTGCAAAAAAAGAAAATAAAAATGAACAAGCGGCGTGGAGTTGTGCAGGGTTTTATCTTAGAGATGTCAGCGAGGGAATGGCGATTTTTCTTGAACCATACATAACCGTAACAAATACAAAATATACATGAAATATTCATAGAGCACGCGGCTCACCTCCTCCAGAAGTCTGGTGACAGCGTCGATGTCATTGTAGGTCTTAGTCATCTGGCCCACTCGTTCAGCGCATAGCACTATGGGTAGGACAGACAGACCAGATGCACAGAAACCAGTTGTTCTTCCCTCAGACACGTCCATGTATTAAATCTAAATGATCATAAATAGTGATTATTTCCAGTACTGGTGATTTACAGCGTTTCCAGTGTTGTTATGATGGGATCAGCGCCTGGCTTTCAAACACATCCGAGTTATTCCCTGTGCGTCCTGACATGACATCCTCACAACGCCAACGTTGCTGCATGATCACCCCAGCAACCGCTACCATGCCGACAGTACTCAGCAATCGCATCAGCTCAGATAACTCCACTGTTCCAGTCACCCACAAACACACGTTTCCTGAACGCAGTTCCACGTCCTCACAGATTTAAAACGCACCAAGCCAAGAATTAACTTCCTGTTGTGGTTGTTAGATTTTAAGAAATCAGTGAGATCCGATTTTCACTTTTCCATCCAGCTACCAATTTCGCCCAGGCGGTGCCTCAAGATTTCATCAGTCCGTGATCCCTCTCCAGGAGCAGTCTTGTCAGCCATAAGAGTGCCTATCATTTGGAAAACCCTGAGCAGCTCGCTGCTGAGCAGACCATCACAGGGCCAACACACACAACCATTCACACTCACACTCACACCTGGGGGCAATTTGAAACACCCAATTAGACTAATGTGCTACCAGAGTACACGGAATAAACCCACGCAAGCAGGAGGAGAACATGCACACGGAAACACCCTCGCTTAGCCCAGGACTCGAACCCCAGACCTTCTTGCTGACTACTCTGTGAACGTTTTTTTTTGGTTCCTTATTTACATCTACAGTGTAGCTCAGTGTATGGTACGTTCAATCATAGCGGCTTCGCAGTAACCACAGCGCCCTCTGGTGGCTCTACAACTGCCACTGTATATTCTGCGATTGACATTAACCTGGTCTTACATCACCTTCATACCATGTGGAGGTCAAATAGAGCATTTTTTAATTAAATTTTATTTATTTTAACTTAATTTTTCATAGTCAAATTAGAAATCAGGGCCAAACAGAGAGAGAGAGACAGAGAGGTACAAAGGGAAGACAAAGAATGCATATATATAAACATATACAAAGATGGTGAGAGAATGACAGAAGAAAAGAAGGAGCGAGGTGGAGACAGAAACAAAGAGAAAAAGGACATAAATTGATTTGAGATAGCAAAGAAAGAAAAGAGAGTGAGAGAAAATGCAGAGCAAGACCAAAGAATGATGACAGATAGAAAGAGAGAGACAGATAGATAAATAGATAGATAAAAGGGAAATGAGAAAATGCAAGAAAGAAATCTTGAGCACAACATACAATCTTACCATGCAAAGAACATTTTCAACACACACACACACACACACACACACACACACACACACACACACACACACACACTTTACCAATGGTGCAGTCCTTGCTGAAGCACTCCTGTTATGTGCAGCCACATCACTACCACTTCTGTACACATCCTCCCACTCACCCCCCTGCTCTCTCTCTCTCTCTCTTTTTCTCTTCTCTCTTCTCTCTCTCTCTCTCTCTCTCTCACTGAGAAGGAGGATATGTACTTAGTTTCTATTTAAAAGCCCAGAAGCTCTAAAGTTCTTGCAGAACAGTCAAATGTGTGCACATTACACAAGCAGGCACGAGAGGGGGGGATGAGAGAGAGACAGAAAGAGAATGAGAGAGAGAAAGAGAATGAGAGAGAGAAAGAGAATGAGAGAGAGAAAGAGAATGAGAGAGAGAGAGAGAGAAAGAATGAGAGAGAGACAGAAAGAGAATGAGAGAGAGAGAATGAAAATGAGAGAGAGAGAGATACAGAATGACAGAGAGAAAGAGAGAGAGAATGAGAGAGAGAGCGAGAGACAGAGAAAGAGAGAGAGAGAGAGAAAGAGAATGACAGAGAGAGGAGAGTGAGAGAAAGAGAATGAGAGAGCGAGGAGAGAGAGAGATAGAGAATGACAGAGAGAGAGAGAGAGTGTGAGTGGGTGAGAGAGAGCGAGAGAAAGAGAAGAGTGAGAGAGAGAGAGAGAGAGTCAGAGAGCAAGAGAGAGAGAGAAAGAGAATGAGACAGAGAGAGAGAATGAGAGAGAGAGAAAGAGAAATATAGAGAGAAAGAGAATGAGAGAGAGAGAGCGAAAGTGAGAGAGAGAGAGTGAGAGAAAGAGAATGACAGAGAGAGAAGAGTGAGAGAGAAAGAGAATGAGAGAGCAAGGAGAGAGAGAGAGAGATAGAGAATGGCAGAGAGAGAGAGAGTGAGAGGGCGAGAAAGAGAGTGAGAGAAAGAGGAGAGTGAGAGAGAGTAAGAGAGAGAGAAAGAGAATGAGAGAGAAAGAGAATTAGAGAAAGAGAATGAGAGAGAGAGAAAGAGAGAGAGAATGACAGAGAGAGGAGAGTGAGAGAGAAAGAGAATGAGAGAGCAAGGAGAGAGAGAGAGAGAGAGAGATAGAGAATAACAGAGAGAGAGAGAGTGAGAGGGTGAGAGAGAGAGAGAAAGAGGAGAGTGAGAGAGTGAGAGAGTGAGAGAGAGAGAGAAAGACAATGAGAGAGAGAGAAAGAGAATGAGAGAGAGAGAGAAAGAAAGAGAATGAGAGAGCAAGGAGAGAGAAAGAGAGAGAGAGTGAGCGAGGAGAAACAGAATGAAAAAGAGAGAGAGAAAAAGAGAATGAGAAAGACAATGAGAGAGAGAGAGAGAAAGAGAATGAGACAGAAAGAGAATGAGAGAGAATGAGAGAGAGAGAGAATGAGAGAGAAAGAGAGTCACAAGTTTTCTTCCTATTTTAATGCCCCTTGCAGGCCTCTGTCCCCCCATCGATCTCACCCTATCTGTACTTTACACCTTCTGTCCCGATTACGCACCAAAAATACCAGCAGGCTCTCGTTTCCGTATCACAACCTCCCACCAGTGAAGCAGAGCAAAGCCCTCCCATCATCTCCGCCTGAAGAGAGACATGCAGCAGCGCTTTATTCCTCTGATTCATCCGCTCTGCTCAAACGGATCGGTTTCCTCACCAGTACCACCAGCAGGACCAGTTCCCTCAAACGGACCATCCCAAGTCTTACATCAGTACTTACAGAAGTATTTGAGGGTCTCCTCGATTTGCTCGGAGGTCAGGTCGATGTGTGTGTCCGGAGAGATGAGAGGAGTATGGAGCCAGTCGTCATGCTCGTAGCCGAACACGCTGTCGGCCCTCAGCTTGTACACCGGGAGTTTCTCCTCCAGCAGGCTGATGATCTCCACCTCAGGGAGCTCGGTGCTGTTACACACATCTGCACATCCAGAGATATGGGACAGAGCATTAAGGTCATGTCACGTAAAGCTGATGCAGAGCACCACCTGGTGGCCAGTCATGGAACAACAGCGCTGTAAATATGAAAGTGTCTTTTAAGTCATGCCACAGACTCAGGTTTCTACATCATCTGTCCCCTGGTGCATCATATGGATCAGTATGTTATATTTAATATTTAACATGATGAAAGCCAACTGTATAAAAGCTTCATGGTGGACAACCACAGATACAAAATTCATCATTTTAAATGTGTGTACAAATAAAATGCTTAAATAAAATTCAATCAAAATTTGCTTTAAAAAGTACAATATGAAAAAAATGTACTTTAATCTGTAAGATGCTGTGCACTGCTGTACATTATGTAATATAGATACGATACACCGCTGACAGTCAGCAAAGGGCAGCAGAGTCACACAGTGAGAGCAGCTGTTCAGGAAAAAACAGTTACCCAGAATTCTCTAGGCTAATAATCCTGGATTGCCTTCACCTGTCGGTTATGATACTTAAGGCCAGGATTGAATGCAACCTCTGGTTGCACCTTTGTAGAGGTGTAACCGGTATGGTAAAAGTGTAAAAGAAAGAAAAGGGGGAAGGAAAATAAAAGGGGGAAGAGTAACTATAAGAGCTGATAATTTAAAAAAAAGAAAGAAAGGGGGGAAGGAGAATACAAAAAAGAAAAGGGAGAAAGGAGCACTATAAGTGGGGATGAAGAATTTAAAAAAGAAAGAAAAGGGGGAAGGAGAATTATAAATGGGGATGAAGAACAAAGAAAAGAAAAGGGGGAAGGAGAATTAACAAAGAAAGAAAAGGGGGAAGGGGAACTATAAGAGAGCATGAAGAATTTAAAAGAGAGAGAAAAGAAAGAAGAAGAATTAAAAAAGAAAGAAAAAAGGGGGGAACTATAAGTGGGGATGAAGAATTTAAAAAAGGAAAGAAAAGGAGAAGGAGAATTTAAAAAAAGGAAAGAAAAGGGGGAAGAAGGATTTAAAAAAGGGGAAGGAGAATTTAAAAGACTGAAAAGGAGAAGGAGAATTAAAAAGAGAAAGGGGGAAGTAGAACTATAAGTGGGGATGAAGAATTAAAAAAGCAAAGAAAAAGGGGAAGGAGAATTTAAAAAAGAGAGAATTTAAACGAATTTAAAAGACTGAAAAGCAGAAGGAGAATTTAAAAGACTGAAAAGGGGATGGGTAATTAAAAAGAGAGAAAGGGGGAAGGAGAATTAAAAAGAGAGAAAGGGAGGAGAATTAAAAAGAGAGAAAGGGGGAAGGAGAATTAAAAAGAAAGAAAGGGGGAAGGAGAATTAAAAAGAAAGAAAGGGGGAAGGAGAAATAAAGAGAAAAAGGGGGAAAGGAAGAACTATAAGTGGGGATGAAGAATTGGAGGGGTTCACTTTGCACTTGGGTCTAGATTAAACAAATGAAAGATATTCTCAACACTCCCTTTTATTTATCACCTGGTCCAAATATCCCCCATCATAAACTTTATTTCTCCCTCCCCTCTCCCTCACTTTTCATCCCTTTTCAGGGTACAGAATTCAACCAGAACATCCAAACCACTTCATACGCACTTTAACCCTCAGTGGCTCAGTCTGTGTGGCTGGAAGTCTGCAGCGAGTGATTTGTGAGTCGATTTAGATATAAACATCTCTGAATTAAATATGAGCACATTACAGTATCTCCCACAGCATTATATGACATGCCCCAGATACGCTAAACACTGTTCTATCGAGCTCAATAGGCTTTCCGAGAGTAAAAAGCATTTCACAGAAACAAGCGATGACATGCAGTGAGTGGTTATTAAACAGGCAGGCTCTGGGAGGTTGAACTAAACTGACCGGTGATGGTCTCGGCGTCCCGATAGGCAGTGTGTGTCAGCGGAGGGGCGGGTTCCTTAGTCCCTTCGCCTACATACTGCTCCTCCTGAATGGACCCAAGAGGGGGCTGTGTGTTGGAGCCTGTTCTCGAGCGGTCAGAGCCCAACTCGTCCAGCTTGGCAGCTTCTCACCAAGGACCAAAAACATCTGCCATGGGACACCTGGATCTCCTGATGGGTGGAGAGAGGGAAGGAGATTTTTCATCGAGTGGAGCTTGAATTTGCATCGATAAACAAAGTGTGTGGTGGTTTTTACAGACATGTTGGAGGGTGAAGAAAACAAAACACGAGTGTGATTGTTAGTGGGATTTAAAAGTATTTCAGATTTCTGGTGGTATCTCATGATGCTCTCTCTCAGATGACCCTGCAGTAAGACAGTTGATGCGAAACATTACATCAATGACGCAAAACCAGGTGGTCCATGACTATTATCTATCTGTTTGCCAAACTGATTACTCCTAGCATGGCCGCAGGAAGGCTGGAGCCTATCTTGGCCCACTCTGGATGAAGGTGGAGTGCACCTACTCACCAGTCCATCACAGGGTCAAAACACACTAAACCTGAAATACCTGAAACAGACAATTAGCCGAATGTGCACGTATTTTGACTGGGGACCCTGAGTACCTGGAGAAAACCCATACAAGCACGGGGAGCTGCACTTGTCTAGCCTGGGACTCAAACCCATGACCTCCTCGCCTTGAGGCAGACGTGCTAACCACTACCACCGTGCTAATTATTATACGCCACTTGACTGCGAATCTTATGGAAACTGTTTGTGTCAAACATGGAACCGTAAAGTGAGTTATTACATCAAAAACCCCCCAAAAATTATACTTGGGAAAAATGCATTTATGTAAACATAAGGGTTCACTTCCGGATGACGTGCAACGTCACCACGTCGCCGCGCTATGGGCGTGTCTCCTGACGTCACGACGTCGTCGCAGGGACGCTGCTTTTACTGTGTGTAAACAAACTGATTTCCGGCGATGAAGCACAAAAAAAAAAAAAAAAAAGTGATTAAAAAGGTTTGTGAAATGTTTACCATGAATAAATTATTTTAAGAATACTTCCGGTTCGAGAACCTTTTATTTAATTAATTGATTTTTTTTTAAATGTATAATTTTTTTTTGCCACTTACTTAAAACCACGCGCAGATCTGTGCCTCCAGGCTTCCTAAATAAACTTCCTTTAATAAAACCTGTATGTGTGTAATGAGTGAAGGCAGGTGGAATGTCCCCCAGTCCTCTCTCTGATGATCAGATGATCAGATGGCTGGAGGTTGCTGATGCTGAGCGCGCGCGCGGTTTACTTCTCGATCCCAACACAAAGAGATGGCGACATTTCCGGTGTTCCCTTCCCAGAACCCTCTACACACTCGCCTTGTCCCTTCTTACACGTTCTCCTGTCTCGATCACCCATCCATCCCTCTCTGTTTCTCTTTATCCTCTCTGAAGGACAGAGCATCATCCACATCCGCCGCACCGGGCGTGACGTCACGCGCCTGCTTGCGTCATACTGCAGCAGATGAGAAATATTATTATTATTATTATTATTCATTCATTCATTCATTCATCTATGTTCTGAACCGCTTATTCCTACTTAGGGTCGCGGGGAGGCTGGCGCCCATCTCAGCCGACTCTGGGCGAGGGTGGGGT
>JAOUQZ010000024.1:9144166-9177448 GCA_028564935.1 Neosilurus hyrtlii
AGTATTTTTACTGGTACCCATTTATACTGCTGGGTGGACATAGGCACACTTGTGGTTAAGACCTTGCCCAGGAGTCTTAGCAGGTGGGGGTCCAACGGGGATTTGAACCCATGATATATATAATTTTTTTTTCTTTCCCGTAAAACTAATATATTAAAGTAGTATGTATTTACATCGGTGCTGAACTTCAAACTTAATTGATCAGTTATGAGGCTATAATTTCCTGACAAGAATATACAAGAAGGTTCATCTTTTTATCATGTGTGTGTGTGTGTGTGTGTGTGTGTGTGTGTGTGTGTGTGTGTGCCGCAGGAAGATGGTGGGGGAGAGTGTCGCCTCACATAAAAAGGTACTCAGGTCCGTGCAGGTCTCTATCCCACCTGTGCTGCTTTTAAAAGGATAGAAGGGGGGGGTTTAAAAAAAAACCCTGATGTAGACATTGAAAGAGTCTGCTGTCAAAGTGAGTGAGAGACAAAGACAGAGACATGTCCAGACTGATCACACCCCTCCATCTCCACCTCTTTTTTTTAATAAATAAAAGGCCTTTCCTTTTATCATGGTCTTTCTACTTTTAGGCACAGACTGTTCTGTACATATCGGTGAGATGAAAGACGATCTAATCCATCAATCTCATGCTCAAACGCCATCATATAAAATACAGGCTGACGTGGTCTGACTGCGGTGTGAATGAATACTATAGGACGTGCTTGTCTAGCCCTCATCAAGGACACCTGTCCTGGTTAATCACTGTCTTTTTTGAAATGGATCAATTAATCTAGAGGCCTGCGATGTGATGGGGGGGGCGATGAATGGGGGATCACCCCAGCTCCTGCCTAGCCATCACAAACCACATCACTAATTCACCGTGATGCCCGAAACTTGTTTCTGATAACATGTCCCCATAAATCCGACATAGAGAAATCTGAGTGAGCTTTCTAGACACCAAATGTTCTTATTTTTCTGTGTGGAGTGTTTTGTTTGTTTGTTTGTTTGTTTTTTTGCTCTTTCACCCTCCTCTCCCTTAATATTCATTGATCTAGAGATGTAGAGAGTTTTCACAAAGTCATCACAACTCCGCTGCGCCAAGCAAACACGGCATCATTACTCGTGACGAGTGTTTCACGAAACGATTTGTATGCAAATGAGCTTAATCTGTGTGTGCGTGAGAATCTTAGCAAAAAAGTCTTTGCTAGTCTGAGGTGTTTATTCTGGAGTGTGTGTTTAGCCGTGTTATCACTCACTTTGCTTGTTCTATTTATCGATGTCCTTCATTCACTGACATGAAAAGGGGGAAATCCACAAATTCTTGTATGCTCTCCTTGTAAGGACCTTCCACTGATGTAATTATTAATGCTGTCCTACACCTAATCTGAGCCTCCGTAGCCTACAAGGATTATGGATCTAAAGCTCCAGGTTTTGTTTAAAATATGTACAGTATTTATTTTTTTATAAATTTATTTATTTACTTTTGTTTGGTTTTTTTTTTTGTTGTTTTTATCACCCCTGACCATGAAAAAACACACCCACATACCACAAATACTCATAGATTCATTAATTTTCTGAACTGCTTCATCCTAATTAGGGTCGCGGGGAAGCTGGCGCCCATCTCCGCCGACTCTGGGCGCAATGAACAGCTCGCCAGGCCATCACACACACAACCATTCACACTCACACCTAGGGGCGATTTGAAACAGCCAATCAGCCCACTGTGCATGTTTTTGGACTGTTGGAGGAAACCAGAGTACCTGGAGGAAACCGACGCTAGCACAGGGAGAACATGCAAACTCCACACAAACGCTCCCGAGTCCAGGAATCAAACCAGGACCATCTTGCTGTGAGGCACACATGCTAACCCCCTGTGCCATCGTGCCGCCCACTTTGTCATTATTTTATTTAATATTTACTTGTAATCTGCGATGGCCTGGCGAGCTGTTCAGGGTGTACTCCGCCCTCACCCAGAGTCCGCTGAGATGGGCGCCAGCCTCCCCGCGACACTAATTAGGATTAAGCGGCTCAGAAAATGAATGGATCGAATTTACTTGTAATTTCCACGGGCGTGCAGTCTGCCGATTTCATTTCACAAGACGGCTCGTACATAACAAAGTTCGTGAACTGTTTTTTGGATCGTCTCCATCCGGCATATTTCGAACACCGCATTGTAATTTTTTATTGAAATGTGTGGATGATATAACAGTGATGTGGGTTGCTAAATATAAATATTAACCCTCCTCAATTAAAGTTGTTGTAAAATAACGAGAACCGATCCCGGTCCAATTACTTCCCCACTGCAATGCACTTTGACCCTACTTCATGTGTGTGTTTGTTTGTGTGCACACATGTGCATAGTCCCAGTCCCCCTAATATTCATTATTATTGACTGTGTGTGAGTGTGTGTGTATGTGTGTATGTGTGAGAGAGAGAGAGAGAGAGAACGTGAAGGAGAAAGGGACAGATTAAAGACTCGAGGGAATCCAGGAGGTGTCCCAGTGGTACTCATTATCCCCCTATTGGGCCATGGTGAGGCCACACATGAATATTTAAAGGGGTAACCATGACTGCATGTGTACCGTCAAAAAAATGAGCAGAAATGAATCACACTTACATTCACGCAGATGAGCTGTAATATATGGAAACGTACATATTTATGTTTGCCCCACAAAAAATATTCTCATAGCTTTGTAATATTTGGTGAAGCATTGCAAAAGTAACAGCGCTGAGCTACTTCCTGTAACGTTTAACACACTCGAGACTGAAAAGAGATAAATTTAAGCCCCTTTAAGCAACAGTGGGCCAAGTCCATTTGTGTGAATTTTCAGGAGAGCGCATTAGAGTTTTAAGGCTATGAAAAAAATCAGTATGACTCATTTCAGTGCCTTCAGTCTCACCGAACACTTCTCTTTTTTCATACTTTTTTTTTTTGGCCCAAGTTGCTGTCTTGCTTGGAAATTGTAATGTAATATAATTGTACTACAGTGTCCAAATGTTCAGGAAATGTAGCAATATTATCAAAAAATAATGAATAGCATTCAAGTAAATACAAACATGCAGGGGTGGCACGGTGCTGCAGCAGATAGTATGTTTGGCTCACAGAAAGAAGCTGGCCTGGGTTCGATTCCCGGGCTCGGGGTGTTTATGTGTGGAGTTTACATGTTCACCCAGTGCTTGCGTTGGATTCCTCCAGGTACTCCGGTTTCCTTACACATGCCTAGTTGGCTGACTGGCTGTTCCATATTGCCCCTAGGTGTGAGAGTGTGTGTGAATGGTTGTGTGTGTGTGTGTTGCCCTGTGATGGTCTGGCAAGCTGTCCAGGGTGTATTCCACCCTCACCCAGAGTCAGCTGAGATGGGTACCAGCCTCCCCGCGACCCTAATTAGGATTAATGAATGACTAGCAAGCGGATGCAGTGGTGTCCGAGCTAAAGTAATACT
The DNA here is from genome assembly GCA_028564935.1 of Neosilurus hyrtlii. NCBI lineage: Eukaryota > Metazoa > Chordata > Actinopteri > Siluriformes > Plotosidae > Neosilurus > Neosilurus hyrtlii. The sequence goes on from JAOUQZ010000024.1 coordinate 9,147,595, forward strand.
TACTTTCCGAGTCCTCTATTAAGTGAAGAACCTCTTTTTCAGGTATGTTTCTTTAATCCTAGATGTGGAGGCTTCACACATGGGTGCCGCCATCTTGGATTTTGGACTTGCACTAGTAGGTCAGTGAAACAGCTAAGAGCAATAGTGAAGTGCCCCTTATACAGTATGTGAAAATTGGAACAATACCTGGATTTAGACCCGTGTTCATCCGAAAGATTTCACTTTTCTCTATTCATTTCTGTCCTTAACTCAAAATTAACAAATAATGACTCCGCCCACTTGTCACTTAGGAAACTGTGGTTGTGTTTATACTATATTTGGTTGGTTTTAATGTAGTCATTACGGCCAGGTCTTCTCTTCGTGACAGAGACAAATATTTCATGAGGATGTGGTTGTTCTTGGTAGTCGCAGGAGCACAGTGCAGCATCAAAATTCTTGCCAATCCTTTTACCTCTGTCAAGGTACATCCTTTAACATCAAATGCTAAAGTAATATATAGAGTTAAATTTAGCCGTTCTGGAGCTTTGTACTTTGGAGATATTTTCATGTGCCAGTAGTTAGCGTCCCGAGGGAGGCTGGGAACTTGGAATCAGAGGGGGCCGTGTTCAGAGCATCCATTGTAGGAGCTGTGGTCAGGAGGTCCCTGGGTCCTGTTGTGACGAAAACCTAAGATCCTAAGGATTTGGCTGAAGAAGGAGGCTTTTTGGGTCTTGATGCAGTGGACAGGTACCGAGTGACCAAAAGGGGCTGCAGCTTTAGTGGTTGCAGAAGAAAAAACCAAGGTGTGTGGGGATGTTTAGAAAGGCTTTGGCGAAGAACTTTTGGAAGGCCTCCAAGAGGTTTTGACAAACCATTCAATGATTCAGAGATGGGAAAGTAGGGTTTGGCCAATGCTTTGTTCATCCAGGGAGAACTGGTGACTCGAAATGGGGATGTTGTTGCGCAGTGGAAAGAGCACTTTGAGGAATTCCTGAATCCAACTAACCCGACTAAGTTGTTTCAGACAGATGTGGTGCGCTTGGTGTCATCACATACTGTAGCACAATAGAACAGAAGCGGAAGGACGAAATATTGTTTGAAAAGTCATGTTCAACTAAAAAAAACAAAGATTAAATTCAAAAGAAACTATTTGATAAAATAGCGTGTATACAGTACAGATTTACGGTATGACAAAAGTATTTGTAACAGTAAAACTAAAGTTAGTCATCATCCATTTTGTAAACCGCTTAATCCTAATTAGGGTCACGGGGGAGGCTGGCGCCCATCTCAGCCGACTCTGGGCGAGGGGGGGTACACCCTGAACAGCTCGCCTGGCCATCGCAGGGCCAACACACACACAGCCATGATTTGGAACAGACAATTAGCCTACTGGGCATGTTTTCGGACTTTGGGAGGAAACCAGAGTACCCAGAGGAAATCCATGCAAGCACGGGGAGAACATACAACTTCACCGGGACCTTCCTGCTGTGAGGCGTGCTAATCACTGCACCGTGCCATTCTAAAACTTAAGCTACATAATTAAAGTACATACATTATGACTGTCAATTCTTGTCATGTGATTTGATGCTACACGAACTGGTCAGGTGATTTCGGAGAAATGGCAGCAGTATCGGCTAGTTTCATTGTTCATATGCTTGCAGAAAAAAATACCACTGAGCAGTAGGAGAGGGTTTGTCTTCCTTATATTCTGGAACAAGTCACAATCCAGTTCTGGAGCTCGTTATTTAGGTAATAAACAAAGAAATAACAGCCAGTGAATTTCCTTGTGTCGGTGGAAAGTGTGATGAGGTATTTCTGTCGGAAAGAGGCGATGCAGAAAATATTTCTAAACTAATCTTTTCAAAGAGCTGAGGATTATATTAGATCATGAAATTTCATTCGCAGTGATCTCTCGTACACAATGAAATCGTCTGACTAGACTGACGAGAGGCTCCACAGGTCATTCGTTCACAAGGCCACTGTGTCTGATTTCCCTGGGAGCTGTCTGGGGTCAAGGGGGTGGAGTTATAGCTCAACTCGCCTTTGGCATTGTGAGAACAACAGCTCAGTATGGTTAGTGATTGGCAGCTCGTCAATCCCTTAATGCTGCTTGAAGGTGGAGTGGATCCCATTAGCAGGACGGCTCCGTGCAAAGATGTACAGCCGACAGAGTGTATTGTGAAAATCAGAATTGCAAATTAATGCTTTGTGTGACTACAAAATAGTGTATGTAAACATTGTTGTTGTTATGGCTGTTCAAAAATTTGTTCAAAATTACAACCTTGTTTACTACACGATTCAAAAAAGCTTCACGATGTATGAGCGTACTTGAAACAAAAGTAAAAAAAAGGAGGCAGGATGCATCCAGGAGATAAAACTTGAAGGAATCGCCAAGTTCATCAAGATCCCCTAAGATGGTGCATCAAGGTCTATTTTGCTCTGTTAAGCTCTACTGCACTCCTCCATGCTTCCCATGTTCTATCACGATAAGCGCTAAAAAGTAATACATTGGACTAATCAGCGTAATCACGAATCCACCAAGTTCCCTTAGAGATCATCGTGATTCCACCGAGTTCCCTCGAGAACATAACAAATCCACCGAGTTCCCTCGAGATCATCACGAATCAACCAAGTTCCCTAAAGATCATCACGATTCCACCAAGTTCCATAAAGATCATCACGATTCCACCAAGTTCCATAAAGATCATCACAAATCCACCGAGATCCCTCGAGATCATCACGAATCAACCAAGTTCCCTAAAGATCATCATGATTCCACCAAGTTCCATAAAGATCATCACGAATTCACCGAGTTCCCTAAAGATCATCACAAATCCACCGAGATCCCTCGAGATTATCACGATTCCACCAAGTTCCCTCAAGATCATCATGGTTCCACCAAATTCCCTTAAGATCATCACGATTCTCTCAAATCGTGAAGATCATGGACATTGTGCTCCAGTGTAACCCCAGGGTTACAGTACAATGCATTTGACTATCTTCATGGGTCATGTGACTATCTCTCAGTAAAATTCTGTCAGAGCACAAGCTCCACAGATTTATTTATTTTTGTTTGACGTAGCAACTGTTGGATTATTGGTTCTGATTTGGTCAGAAATAGTTATTTTCTGTAGTACTCACACAGGGACATGTTTTGCAGATGATCCGTGTAAACACTGTCCGAGTTCGCTGTCCATCTTTTTTGGATGGAGTCTCCAGTGCCAGCATCCTGTAACAGTTCTATATATAGGTATAAATGGTTAAAAGTGTGGTGGGACATTCTAAAACGTGATTGTTGGCAAACTCCTGCGGTGGAAAGCGCCTGTTCTCGGAAAATGCGAGCAGTGGGTCCACTCTACTCCGTCGATTGTGTATATGAGGAATCATGTGGCTCCACCGTCCTAATGGTCACATGATATCATTATTCCGATTCTGTGTCCTGCGCTGAGTGTGTGTGTGTGTGTGTGTGTGTGAGTTCACTTAGTCCTAATGTGTTTAGGGACGAGCTTCGAGTCGGCCTTATTGGATTTTTACCTCAAAGGTGATCTCTTTTTCATCTGTTGACGTTTTGCCTTTCATCTTCCTGTTCCAGCTACCAGCAAACACCTGCACATATGCAAGCGTCTGTGTGTGGACAAGTACCTCTCAAGGCCAGCCTCTCCGGTTGCCAAGCAACAGTCCTCTTGTTCTTATGAAAGTAGACTGTGTGTCTGTGTGTGTGTGTGTGTGTGTGTGTGTGTGTATAAGAGACAGTGCTTTTAACCCATCACTGCATCAAAAGTTAGAGAGCATGCGGTGCGCCCACTATATATTTTGTGCATATTGGATGTTCATGTTGCACCATGAAAAATGCAAATGAGCTGTTCTAATCTTTACACAAATATTTATTTATTTGTTTGTTTATTAATTTATTTATTAGCTCCCACTTTCCTGGAGCTATAGAAATGGGTTCTGTCTGTCCGTCACACTTTACTTGCTGCGCGCTGAAGCTGGGGCTTTCAAACTCACTATGTTGGATCACTATGAGTGCTAGGATGAGTTTGTGTGTAAGTGACCTTGACCTACTTTTCAAGGTCACAGAGAGGCAAAACTGTACATTAGGTTTCTGGACATTTACTTGCCGCGCGCTGAAGCTTGCTATGCTTGTTCTATATTGGCATATTCTGAAATGGTCCTTTCGGCGGGAGCGTATTGACTTTTTAATTATTTAGTTAGTGAGTTCACAAACACTTCTCATCCACATAGCAGAGTGAACACACAAGGATCATGGAGTTGTCTTTCGTCTGTCATTGTCCAGAGTTGTCGTCTGTTGGTGTCGAACTTGTTGTCTATCTGCTACGCCTCCTGAACCGCTAATTGGAAATCTAACCAAACTTGGTCAGTAACTTTGACAGAGCCAATAGAATTTGCACAAGATTTTGGTGGGTGTATGTTTTTGGACTGTTGGAGGAAACTGGAGTACTTGGAGGAAACCCTCGCAATCACGGGAAGAACACGCGAATTCCACGCAGAAACACCTTTAGAAATCAGTACCTTCTTGCTGTGAGGCGGACATGCTAACCTCTGCGCACCACCATGCCGCCCTTAGGAAAACCACTCACCCCATATTGCGATTAATTTCCTTCCATTCTAAACTTTTGAACTCTGCACTCGTCTTGGCTGTGGGCGGCTTCTTCTTCTTCTTCTTCTTCTTCTTATTCTTCGATTCCTGGGCTCAGGGTACTCGTGTTTGGAGTTTGCACGTTCTCCCCGTGCTTGCGTGGGTTTCCTCCGGGTACTCCGGTTTCCACCCACGGTCCAAGAACAGTAGGCTAACTGGCGATTTTGACTGGCTAGAGAGAGCGACAGAGACACGTCTCAACAACAACGAAAAAAGGAGTAGGTTCATTTATTTGTCAGTCACATTTGTTCAGTCACCATCACAGAGCTCTTAAATACCAGGTTGTGACCTTGTCTTCATTAATGTAGACTTCTCTGTCACACACAGGTGCAGTGTGCTGCCTCCAGCAAAGTGTACATGTGTGGGAGTGGAGGTCAGCGGGTTCTCTTGTCGAATTTCCTCCCCCCATCTCCGTTTCTCTCAGGAGCCATGTCGAAAATCTCCTGCCATCTCTCTTATCTCCCTTCCCCTCGCTCCCCTTTGATCCAGTGATATATGACTCCAGTGTGTGTTTAAAGGGGACGTGGTGAACTGCTCGAGAGAGCTGAAGGGGGAAAAAAACACCCGAGCCCTCGACCTCTATTTCTTTTGTGGCAAAACACAGGCTCATTACAGAGACCGAGATATACAAGCCGGCTTTCGGGCCAATTTCGAAATTCCTCCTCCTTCCTCTTGTTCGCTCCGAGATGGAGGGATGAGCGTGTGATCTGTTTGAAGTCGCCGGCAGAGCCAATGTGCCGTGGCACTGCTTCAAACCCGGAGCCGGCTGCTTTGGCAAGGGCTCAGTGAAATTCCTCCCACCACAATAAAGTGTAGACCAGGGGGGAGGGGTGGGACTTTTTACCCACAAGTATGAGCATGTGCTACAGAGCTAGCAACATCACCGCCTCTGCTTTTAATAAATAAAGCTAGTATCCAAATCATGACTTTTATCTTCACATTTTAATAGGAAAAAAGCAAGTTATTTGCACTAGTCAGGGTTTAAAATATAAATACACTACACCTAATATTTGGTTGAATGTCCATTAGCAAGTTTCACCTTGTCCAGACAGTTTTCGTAGCAGTCAACAAGCTTCTGGCAGTGAAATTTGTCGCTCTTCTGGCAGGGACCTGACCATTTTCATTAGCGTTGAGGCCAGAACTCTTGAAGACATTGCAAAAGTTTTATATTAGTCTGCTTTGATGTGTATTTATTTGGTGGTCATTGTCCTGTTGAAATGGTGTCCATGTTTCAGATGGTTTAAAGTTATTCATTCATTCATTTTCTAAGCTGCTTAATCCTAATTATGGTTGCGGGGAGGCTGGCGCCCATCTCAGGCAACTCCCTAATGGGCGAGGGCGGGGTATACAACCATTCAACCACACATGCAATTATTCACACTCACACCTAGGGGCAATTTTGAACAGCCAATTAACCTACTGTGCATGTTTTTGGACTGGAGGTGGAAACCGGAGTACCTGGACGAAACCCACACAAGCGCTGGGGGAACCTGCAAACCCCACCCAGAAATCCAGGAGCTTCTTGCTGTGAAGCGGGGCGTGCTAACCGCTGCGCCATGACGACGGCCCCATCCAAACCAATTTCGTCTCAAATGAGGGAGACTGTCTGGCTCTTCTTTAGAACTTTGCAAACTTGTAACACCTCCCAACTTGTACACGCGTATAATGATTTGGGAGTCTGCAGGTTTTTAAATGGTTCCAAGAACCATTCCGAGACCGTTGTTCTGTGCGATGTCGGACTTTCAAGCTGTACTGAAAGTCTAGAAAATCCTTTTTTTCTTTTTAAATTGGCAGAGAAGCCCTTCATGTCCTTCATGATCACCAAGAGGTGCCTTGGCTTATTAAAGAACACTTGGTACTTTAAGCACCACTGAGTTAATCTCCTAAGCATGTGAAGTAATTTGAAGTAAGCCTTTGGCACCACTTCCTTTCTCCTTTTTGGTGTTGGGTGCATTTGTACAATGATTCTACCCAAAGGAAAAAAATGTTAATTTCATACCCAATATTGCAGTGATGTGTTACTATCTGTGATTTTGGGACGTAAACTTCTAATTGTAACTGTCCGTGCTTAGCAGGACTTGAACACATGTTCTGTGATAAAACAAGATGATTTTTGGGTTTTTTTGATGCTACATTGCTCTTTTCAGTGAAAAACACCACCGTACCACTAAAGATTGTTACAGAAATCCCATCAGTACTTGTAGCTATAGCTCCTCACCAATAACTTTTCTTCCTCCAAGAAATCATGAGACTAATGTATCACTGCTGTGTAAAGTCATGATTGCTATTTATTCATTCACTTATTTACCAAACTGTGTAAACTTAACAGGGTCACCCGGAGGCCAGAGCCTATCTCAGTCAACTACAGGCGACGGCAGGTTACGCCCAGTCCATTGCAGGGCGGGGTTAGAGCGATGATGCAAAGTTTGTTTATTTATTATTCTATGATATAATATTACATATTTTCTTTGAAATGAGAACTGTTGGAAAGGACAGGATTGGTCAGAACAAAAAGGAGTGGTGCACGTTCGTGCAGGAATGTGCAAGTGGTACAATATCCTTCAGAATGGATAGGATTGGGCAGATACAGGCACCCACTGAGAATACAGTAGGATGTGCAAACATTTTGATCAGAACAAACCTCTAAGAAAACAAACCAAGACTCCTACTGAGGCGTGAATAAACAAACCGTGAACTCATTTTCCAGTCCCAGCATACCGTGGTTAAAGAAACGGCGTACCTTTTTGATCTGTTTATATCCACGATTGCAAAAGAATGCAGCTCTTCATGTTAACAAGAAACCACAGAGCCTAAAACATTTCACGTCACTCATCATGGTATTTTCTTTCAGGGCATCATGACTGGTAAGGGAGCTGATACTTGTGAAAGAAGTGCTTTGTGCACAATGTTCCTATGTATAAATCTGCACTCGTCTTTTCTGTGGGCGGTTTCTTCTTCTTATTATTATTATAGGCGCAGTGGTTAGCACGTCCGCCTCTCAGGTTCGATTCCCGGGCTCAGGGTACTCGTGTTTGGAGTTTGCACGTTCTCCCCGTGCTTGCGTGGGTTTCCTCCGGGTACTCCGGCCCTAGGTGTGAGTGTGAATGGTTGTGTGTGTTGGTCCTGCGATGGCTTGGAGAGCTGTCCAGGATGTACCCCGCCCTCACCCAGAGCCGGCTGAGATGGGCGCCAGCCTCCCCGTGACCCTAATTAGGTTTCAGCAGTGTAGGAAATTAATAAATTAATAAATGTTATTATTCTTTTATATAAAACATGCTGATTTTTATAAAGGGGGACAATAATTCCAGTTTCTCAAAAATCTAATTTCTGCTGGAGAGAAAATCTAAAGGGACCTGCTTTAAGTTAGAAAAGAATAAAATGCAGTCCTGGGATACAGAGTGGAATAAAAGTCTTTTTATTGTTTTAGCTATGTCATTATTCATGTTCCCAAAAAGAAGCCGCACAGGCAAACAAACAACGACGTCGCTTCAATAGAGAGACTACCTCGAGATAGCATAGAAAAGAAAAGATCTTTGTCAATCCCGTGCTTATACACCATCCACCCCCTCCCCGGTCCTCTTAACTCTCCATAATTCACCCCACACCGGAACAACTGTGCCTCTCTGGGCATATTCTCTCTTCTTTTAATAAGAATGCATATATTTCTCCCACCCCAATACTCCAAGGTTTAACAGCTGACCGTATAAAAAAAAAAAAAAAAAAAAAAAAAAAAAAAGCTACACATCGTTACACTTTCAGTCAGATTACATAGAAACCGATTATTAGTGTTCGACACCGTTTACGTGAGAAAGATCCAAGAAATCCAAAAAACGAGGCCACTACAACTCGACACTACAGAAGACATTAAAATATAGAAGGAAATACAAATTACTGCTGGAAACAAAAGTGGAAAAGGAATAAACGAATACATAAGAGGTTAAAAACAAGCTTGGAGAGTCAGTACCTCAGACTGATCATCTTAAAAAAGGAAGAAGGAAAAAAAAACTATCAAAGTGAAATAAAAACAAAGCTTAATAAGGCTGAGTTCCATCTTTAGACCTTCTTTCTCCACTCCTGAAGAGCGAGCGCTCCCAAAAATCCTTTGTGACTTTCCTTCCTCCATCCAGGCAAAATGGGTGGGGGAGAAAAAAAAACAAACAAAAAAAACAATAGAAGTCCAGAATAATAACCATAACAAAAAAAAAAAAATCTGGGGGTTGGCTTCCCTTCCTCTTGTTCCTCATAAAAAACTTGCTCTCATCTCCAACAGGTGTGTGTGTGTGTGTGTGTGTGTGTGTGTGTGTGTGTGTGTGTGATATGTCAGGCACTTTCCGATATGCTAGCTCACCCGCCGCAACCCTTCTGTGACTCCTCCTCAGGCAAAAAAAATCACAATGAAGATTCATTCACGCAATACAGCTGCAAAGGAGGAAGAAAAAAAACAACAATTCAGCATCATGGGTACAAGCTGCTCCCAAGAAAAGAAAAACTAATTTGCAACATCATGGAAGGTGAAACCCGCAAAACAGAAGACTTGAGCTACATCAGCCTCGTTCCTGTTTGAAGGAATTAATCAAGTCCCCACTAATAGATGACACAGTGTGCAAACAGGGTAGTGTGTCGTCCACCCCCTACTCCCACCACGTCCCTTTGGCGTCACTCACCTTCTCTACTTGCAGTCTGTGTATATAAGAATGTGTTTAAAGGTCCGTGTCGAACCAGGCCAGCTGATTGGAGTCTGTAGGAGGGAGGCCGTCCATCAGGTCATGGCTGTGGCCGAGGTCAGGAAGCCCCTCCACTGGGTACTCTGCTCCGGGATGGTGGCCGGCGAGCTCGTGTTCCAGCATGCCGTCCATGCCCAGGCCGTCCTGAGGGTAGCCCGAGTGGAAAGAGCGGAAGCTTGGGTCTATAACCAAGAGACAGCGAGAGCGTGAGAGAGAGAATCTGATGATAAGTGGCTGCTGTGTATCAAATACTTGTATAAATCATTACTCACAGCTTCAATACTATAAATCAGCATCATTGTTGCTATCAACTCTTACCGTCTGCTCTGTATCCCACAGGGTCACCTTGTGCGCCAATATCCAGACCCATATCAGCAGTCTAAAAGACAACAGACAGGGTGCAATCAAAAATGGGCGTGAAATCCATTAGTGTGTGCGCACACACACACACACGCACACACACACACACCTCGTTCCAGGCCATGGGCTCCGTTCTGAACAGAGAGCTGGTCAGCTCCACAGACAGGCGCTTCTTGTAGTCCTGAGGTTTGTCCTCGGACATGCGGAACAGCACGGCTGCCGCATACGTAGCTAGACGTAGACAGTACAAGATTAAATCTCAACGTTATTACCAATAAACAAACTAATTTTATATAACATACAAGACAACTAGCTTCACTGTCTTTATCAAGGTTTATTCTTCTAACACAGTATTTATGGACTGAAGTGATTCTGCCCAAACTGTTCACGGTCTGCTGAACCAAATTATGGGATTACCCCCCGAACCCACCAATCCCCTCCTGGCTCTCAGAAGACGATTGTCCTCACACTGCCTTCTAACCAGAACAGCTTGTCCCTGCCTAAAAAAGCTGACGCGACAAAACGGCAACGAAGAATCGATCAAACCCACTTGGTTTATTATCCGCTGCCACTTCATAGAGGGGAAATTAACACACTCCACCCCCCCCCTCCTTGATTTGACTTGAGTAGAATAGTCTTTTAAATAACTATTCACTTAAGCAGAAAAGATTTTTCCCCCCAGAAATTGTATGCCCCTAATATTCTTCATAAAAAGCTTACAGGCACTGCAGACATACAGAACAGTCAACAACTAAATAAATCCTGTTTAATTTGTGAAGCGTTGAGATTAAAATGCCCCTCAACACACACTCACCCACTCCCTCGTTCCTGGAGTGCAGCAGTTCAGTGAGGGGCGCCGTGGCTCCCTCTGCTTCGATGGCCTCGGCTGCTTCCTTGTCCTGTGCCAGTTCGCACAGCACGCCAGCTGCCACGCGCTGGATGTTTTCGATCGGAGAGTACAGCAACTGCACGAGGAACAGGGTCCATTTACATTCCTTTAGTATTATTTACGTCTAGAATACAACCAGTGCTCGATCAGCATCAGCGTGTCGTACCTGGACAAACAGAGGGATGGTGTTGAGTCCTCGGATAACGATCCTGTTGTGCACATCTCTGGCCAGGATGTGGAGTGCGCCGGTGCAGCCTTCGACAATCTCCTCCATTCGAACCCCCTCCTGTAGTGTGAGAATACAGCTTTGGGTTCGTACTAGTGCTCGGGTTCTGGAGTCGTCATTCTGATTTGTATACTCACCACAAACTGTTGCTGTGTGCCCCCCACGGAGGTGCGTCTCTGGGTGTCCTGGTGTGCCCGGACGAGCAGCTGGACTAACCGGGGGATGGCACCCTGTTCACGCAGTGGTGCGTGATTGGCTGGACAGAGCGCCAGGTTACGGATCAGACCGACTGTAGCCTGGAGTGTGGAGGTGGGGCAAAACACAACGATCAGACATTTTTTTTTTTTTTTTAATAAAAATTTGATTGAGTTGATAGTCTGATGAGCACTCGTACCTTAATCAGAGGCCAGTGTGAGGGTGGGTGCAGCAGTTTGACCACCACAGGTAGACCGTAGTGGAGACGCACCGAATTCTGAGCCATTTCTGCATCCTGGTGTCTGGAAGTGAGGTGGCGTAGGGCGCACACGGCTGGCTCCGTGATGTCCTCGCGGTCTCCGGCTCGGAGCACGGTGCGCACCAGCGACTCGATGCCGCCTACCTGGCACACCATCATCTTGTTCTTGTAGTTGTTGCAGGTAAGGTTGGACAGAATGCCGGCGGCACACGTCACCACGTTAATGTCGTCTGAGCCGAGCAGCTGGACCAGGGTGCCGAGCAGGCCTTCCATACCCTCCTGCAGGACACAAAAATTCTAATTTAAGCCAAGTTTGGAAAAAAAACAAACAAAAAAAAGCACGTATTTAATAGTGTAACACATTTACGGGTTGAGTGTGTGTGTGTGCGTGTGTGTATACCTGCTTGGTGGCAGCATCTGACAGGTTCCTGAGTGTCCAGAGGCAGTTCTGTACCAGTCGCTGACTGGGGTCGGTCAGGTGAAGGCCAAGAGCCTGCATTCCACCTAAAAAAAAAAAAAGTAAAATAAATAAAATTTAAATACAGACTTAAAGATAGCGGCATGGTGACGTAGAAGTTAACACGTCTGCCCCAGAAAGAAAGTCCTGAGCTCGAGCGTATCAGTCTTACATCTTACTCAACGATTCATAGAGAACGAAAGCACAGACCCCAGATTAAAAAGAAAAAAAAAAGAACAGCCTGAAAAGACGTCTATATTAAATTTAAGGCCTTAAATAAGTAGAATGTTTTCATTGAATTTCAGGCAAATTAATGCTTTCTACCAAACACAGACCCCGTGTGCAACTGCGTTAACAGGATTAACAAGAGGGGGGAGAAAAAAAACCACTTTGAAGTGTGTGTGTGTGTGTGTGTGTGTGTGTGTGTGTCTTGCTGTGTAAACATACCAGCCTCCACGATGGCAGGTTTGTTACTGGAACAGACAGACAGCACTTTAAGCACACGGCTGGTGGTCCACAGCAGCTTCTCGTACGTGTACGTCCTCATGATGTTCACCAGAGCCTGAGGGCCGCCGCTAGCCAAAATAATCAACTAAAGGAAACAGAGGCAGCCTGTTTAGACACCCGAATGGCACGGAGCAGTCATGTAAACAACTGTGTTGAGGTCGCGGTTTTCACCTTGCTCTCCTGGTTGCCATAGGCCAGGATCTGCAGGCAGTCTGTGGTGATGGCCAGGAATTTAACGTTGGTCTTGTTCAGCAGGGCGACCATCTTCTGCAGGCCGCCGGCCAGACGGACGGCCATTTTAGCTCCTTCCTGGTGCAGGAGGAGGTTGTGCAGGGTGGTGATGGCATAGAACAGCACGCTGTCCACCGGAGATCTGTCCACACACACATTAAGTATTTTACCTGAGTTTTACCGCATTTATTTATTTAATTTCATTTTTTAAAAGTCTCATAATTAGCTCATAGCGGCCCAAACTATTCGAGATGATTACCACTGACACTACAGACAGCTCTGCATCACAGTCTCACTCTTACCCGAGCATCTTGACAAGAGCAGGGATGCCACCGGATTTGAAGATAGCGAGAAGGCCCTCGCGGTGGTGGGACAGGTTGTGCAGTGTGCCCGCGGTGCAGCGCGCAGTCTCCACGTCGCCCGTGTTCTGCATGGTCCTTACGATGGCCGACACCATCTGAGGGGAGCGCATGATGGCGTGCCGTGACGCCTCTTTCTTCGACAGCTGATGCACCATGACGGATGCCTTATTCACCACCACCTCCAGAGAAACGGGACAGAGTTGATGGTTAAAAAGTGAAACATGCTTTGTGACCAAGTCCTCCTGTTTTTGTTTTTTAGAATTAAAAAAATCAACCTTATGGGACCTTAAATCAACCCCTGACATATCCACACACATCCTGTTCAGTAAATAAAGAAAAGCAAGACATTCACCTGATCCTCGTCATTGAGGAGCTTGGTGAGCTCAGGGATAGCCCTCGTGGCAAGTTCGGCGTCGTCCTGGTAGTTGATGAGGTTCACAACGGCGTGTTTGAGCATCTGGGACGGCTCAGCCAGTCGCTGCACGTTGGTTGGGTTCGCCGAGTCAAACTGTGTGGTGGGGATCTGCATTCCCTCGTCCAGGGTCTCGGGGAACATGGCGGCACGCACACGCTGGGCACGGGTCATGGCGTACTGTCCATCCATGTCTAGAAAAACCACGGAAGCATTAGGCATGCAGCAATTTATCAATATATTACAAACTACCATGGTGTAGCCACGTAAACCACAAAAACCAACTCCTACCTGCCACATGCTCTGGTGTAAAAGGCTGGCCGAACCCCTGGTCCCATTCATACAGCACTTGGTTGTCCAGCTCCTCATCCTCCGGGTTTCCCTTACCGGAGAGGGAGGGTGCGGTGGTGGTGGCTCCAGAATGAATACCAGAGTCCAGGTAGGACTGCTGCTGCCAGTGGCTCACTGCGGCCTTCCGGTCCTGCTCCATCGCCATGTCCAGCTCCATCAGATCAGCTATACACCCCACCCACAACAAAGAAGAGAGGATGAGTAGATCAGAAGAGGCTATTTCAATAACAACGATTAGTAAGAGAATGGCACGCCAGTGCGCTCGAATCAGCCAAGACCTTAACATCAACTCACAACAAGAATATATTAATAATTAATATAATTTTATAATAATAATTATTATAATTATTTGACTTTGCCAGGCAGGGCGCGGCATAGCGGGTAGCATGGGATCCTGCGTTTCATTCCCGGGCTCGGGGTGTTTGTGTGCAGTTCGCACGTTCTCCCCATACTTGCGTCGGTTTCCTCCACATACTCCTGTTTCCTCCCACAGTCCAAAGACATGCACATTGGGCTAATTAGCTTCTCCAAATTTACCCTAGGCGTGAGTGTTCATGGTTGTGTGTGTTGACTATTCAGAGTGTACCCCACCTTCTCCCAGTGTCGGCTGAGATAGGCGCCAGCTTCCCTGCTACCCTAGTGGGATTAAGCGGTTCGGATATGGGTGACCTTGTCTTGCAAACTGTTGACCATTTCTGTCTACATGCAGCACGTCACTGGTTAATGATCAGGAGGCTAAAGTGGAAAAATCGAATTTTCTGACATGCGGAGGCTGGGGTGACGTCATCTCCTGACAAATATAAGCAAGGTTCAGTTTCTTTTTGCTTTTGTTTCTCAAACAAGAATCCAAAAGAAGGATGTGGATATTTGTATTTGGACGAGCGTCCTTCATGTAATTTAATCAATACACACTGAAAACAATACACACTGAAAACACTGCAGATCCTGTGGGTGGAGTTTTATGGACCGCTGGGAAAAGTTGGGGTGTCTTTTATATATATGTGTGTATGTGTATATACATAGTAAGTGGACTTTGTATTTGTAATTGTATTTTTTAAAGACTCAAATCCCTTTTGCTTTAAACAAAACCAATAGCACATGTGCGGTACCAAACCAGAACGCTATTATCCGGCCCTGGTTCAGCTTCTAGTTTTCCCTGAGATCTTCCTACATGTTTAAACGCGTCCTTCCCAGTCGCCGTGTGGTATCGTTAGGTGTGTTTTTGTGTACGTAGTGTGGGAGGAAGGGTGCTGTCTGGAGGTCGCTCTCGCTCATTACTCTGCACCCCCACCCCTGTCATTTACTTCCCGGCTATAATTATAATTTCCAAGACCTGAGGAAGACATGTACTTACACTGGGTAGCCATCGTGATGCCGAGCCGTCAGTCCGAACTACTTCCAAATCTGCAGGGGGGGGAAAAACAAAACAAAGGTGGCGGTGAGGACGGAGAAGGAAACTCAGCACAAAATACAAGTTGGCAATGTTACAGTGGAAGAGGACACGCGATACAGGCTCTTACAAACAGCCTGAAATCTGATCGTCAGAATTCAACACTCCTTTCAGACAACAGGTGTGTGTGTGTGAGAGAGAGAGAGAGACACACACACACACACAAGCACTACAGGAGAAAGACAGGGACAGGGAGAGGGGATCGAGTCATGTAGCCTCAAGCCGTGTGTGTTCTTAGGGAAACTCCCAGCATTCATGCAGCTGTGTCTCTCTCTCTCTCTCGTGCTCTCTCACTCACACTCACACACGCACAGTGAGTCATCCTGGCACTGGCGATAAAAACATTCCTGAGGGTTAGTCAGCGTCATTCATCAGCGCTTCATCAGAGTATCGAGATGCGCTCGACAATGTGATGAAGATCAACAGGCTAATTGAAGATAAACAGCCTTGGGACAGACGGATGCTGCTTTCCACCAGAAGCATTTAAATGGTTTACGGAGCTGCACGCCGATCAAGCCGGGCTCTCACACTGGACCGGAAACAACTTGGTTACACTGTCAATTACAAACCCACGGCCTGGAGACGCACGTTTACTTTTACGTTCAAAAACAAATATCAGTTTTTTCGTGGCTGGTAATGAGACAGCCAGCCATCAGACGGCTCCATTCTATCAACTACACTCGGCTTCTCAAAATATAACCCAGTACGCACATCAGTCCTAGCACAGCGGTGTAGTCGGGTAACTGGGGTGTATTCAGGGTTAACTGGGTGCTCATCTTTTCTTTTTTAAATAGACAGCCACGTTCATCCTGTTCGAATGCAAAATTTTCAAGCTGGTCCTCAGCCTTCCATCGAGCTCTCAAACATGAGGACAGACGGACGTAGGAGTGCAACAGATGGGCAAAAAAAAGAAAGAAAGAAAGAATAACAAGAGAAAAAAAAAGACTAAAATGTCTGAAAACCAACTCTGAACAAATCCTGAGGTTCACGATGAAGAGAATGAAACAAAAAGCAGACCAGGGTGTGATGTTAACCCAGATTAACCTGTGATCACCAGACTTATAGTCACAAAAAAAAGCAGTCAAAATTCTCCTTTCGTCAGTAACGACCAAGTGAAAAAAGTTGAGACCAAACACACTGAACACTCTCTCTCTCTAATAACTGCGGCTGTTCCAGAGAATGCCGACTCCACGCTGAATGTGCTTCTTCTCTTCCTCAAAACGCTGACTAAACTTGTGTGCGTGTATCAACACGCTTCGTATCAAAGCCAAAACTCTAGTAAACAGCCGCAAACCTGCTTTCGTGTTTCTGCAGAATGAGAGGATGTGGACTAATCCGGGACAACGGAAGCCACTTTTAGGTACGGCTTCCTGAGCTGTAGAGGAAACGCCGCGAGTCCTCGGAGACTTGGGGTTAGATGAGCTTCGTCCTTTTTTCTTATTAATCTTGCACCACTACCTTGAATTCCCCTTGAACTACCGAGGAAGAGATTAAAGATTGACTGATCGGTGACTATCACGCAAACCCTTTTATCACTGCTGCTTCCCCCGCACCCAACCCTACGATGGTATTACCAAACCAACCATAATAAATTCACTCCAAACACACACACTGACACCCTGTATCGCTCGGTACACTGTGTAATGTTTTATTAAACAACGAGTGTTTGAGGATGCGTGAACGATATGTGAGTCAGACTGATACAGGTCGGATTCCCTTTCCATGGGGTTCTGGAGATTTTACCCAGGCTCCTTTGTGATTTGCTTCCATGTGCATCAGCCACGTCCGTGCTGCTCACTGTCTTCTATCATGAGACTCCCAGGCTGAATGACCTGTTTACTGTTTTTTCCCCCCATTAAACCGAGCAGCCGTCTGTGAACGCTACTCTTGCTGGGTTCCGCCTCTCTCCCAAAGTCAGCTGGAATTCATTGCAGCTTCCACTGATAAGCGGAAGAGATAATGGCTGTACAGATGCCCATGGAATGCCATCCCTCCCTCCTGTGAGAGCTCGGCCAATCAGCTCCCATGGACTCCCGGTGGCGGGTGGCTGCGGCATGAACCCAGCTTCGAACTTGCAATCTCTGGGTTGATAGTCGGGAGGAAAACATTCTTCGTTTAACAGGAACCGGTAACTTATTCTGTGACTATTAGCAACTTTTTTTTTAAACAAACTCAAAGTTGCTGTTAAGAGCAAAGCGCATTGCTGTTACACACTGCAGAGTGAAAACCAGGACGCCTGTAACGCTTGAAGAACCACATCTGAGAGAACGCCACAGGTAATAGCTGAAATGCTTAGCAAAGACTTGCTGCGTTTACATTTTCTAAAGACACCACAGGCCCGACAACAGTCTCAGTCGAGTATTCAATCTACTGAAGTGCAAAGGGCTTTTTGTGTTCCGTCCATAAAACATCCATTTCATTATCAGGAACAGAAGGAAAACATACGTCTTCAATTCACAGCAAAACTGCCCCGGAGTCCATTTGATCATGAACTTCGAGGGAAAGAGGTGAAACATTTGGGCATTATTTGCATTATACACACACACACACACAATCACATCTTTAGCCACATTAACATCTGACAGGAGCTTAAAACTGAACAATTCACACCTTCCCTCATGCTTAAAAAAATTCATGCTGCTCTGACTCAGAAAAAGAGCCCCTTTCACTCACGGGTAATTACAGGAACCTGCGTTTATGAAAACATCCTGCAGCCAACGTCGGACATTCCACGCTGTGTGTGAATGTGTGGTGGTGGTGGTGAATGGGGGGTGTACTGCACAGCAGTTCAGACGTCTGCTTACACCCGACCAGACAGAGCGCTTCTTAATAGGAGGGGAAACTGTAATGCTGTGAAGTCGTGCCAAAGTTAATAAATCAGGCCTTTTTTTTTTTTTACACTGGGTGAAGAGTGCTGGCCATTTTAGAAAACGCTCTGCGTGCACACAGGAGCTGCAGCTGCGGGTATGAAAACACACTTTGTAAGCAGCTCATTCACATCACACTCAAAAAAAGGGGAAGAAAAAAAAAAAAGGAAAAAAACATCTCCATGCTACACTGAAACTCAAAACATTTTCATGACTCGCACAGGACTTGCTCAGAGTCACAGAGGAATGGAGTGATGAAGCCCCGATAATCACCATAAACCTCTCATCGGCTATTTCTTTTTAAAAACGTCACACATACAGCAAGCTGAACAAATCCCCTAGAACCACTTTAATCTTTACCAAAAACCAGCGTGGCTATTAGAACCACGCAGGGAGACGCACCACATATGGAAGTGATTTAAGAAAAGCCGTTCTCCGTCTTAAAAAAAGGCAAGTAAAGGGCACCGCCTGACCCCCTGGATGGCTTTAAGTCCACTTCGCTCCAATGGCATTTCACAGCCCTCATAAGGGTCACTCCTAACGGGACGCACAACACCACCAGCTGAACCAAACTAAATATGTTTTTCTGTGTCTGCATTTTCCGTGCAGTAACGTAAAGGAAAACGGATGCAGTGTTTCTGGGTTTTCCCCTGCCGAGGGAGACATCGTACGGCTCCGTCTGCGAGATCAAAGACGCGCTCTATAGCAGTTTCCTAATCCTGCTCATTAAGCCGCCCCCCACCCCCCAGGCCTGCACAAACACTGCTGTTTTGTCCTTATGAAAGGCTGATCGTCCACTGATGAGTAGTCAGGGCTAGCGCCTGAGACGAAAACAGGACAACTGATGTTTCTTTTTCAGGAATTAAAGAGCAGACAGCCGTTCTTTTAACTAAAAACTGTCAGACAGCACACGCCCGGGGCACTTTGTGTGGATGAATTCCCATGAAAATAGGGCAGTTAGTTTCTATTAAACAAAATTTTTGGCACACAAACCCCTGAGCTGCTTCCACACTAACTCATTTCATGCAGTCAGATCATGGCGTGTTTTTCTTCTCAAAAGAGTCCTTTAAGGTCGAGGTGGGGGGGCTAGATGTAATCCAACACAAAGAAAAGGTGCACCCTTACATTCCTCACAAAATCACCTTCGGGTCATCTTTGGTTCAACTCAACCATCCGACGAGCCACTAAATAGTTTACTGGACTCTGTGTAAAGTTCTTCATTGAGGAAAACCATTTTTACCCTATCAGACTGTAAAAGAGTAAATGTAAAATGGTGTTGTAATTTTCTGAGACCATAAAGACACGCTCTCTCCACAGACTACACATCAGGGTACAACTGAGGTTTAAACGACACCTCAGTGCCATTTTTTAACTTGTTTACTTGGTGATTCAAGTTTAACAAACCTATCAATGGTGAAGATATTAGCAAGCAGGATAATGTTTATGCCAAAGGCATAAACCATTCTTCTGGAAAATTCTAAAAGTTCCTTACAAGTTACATAATTATTACTCAATAATTCTTATTAACACATGCTAAAACAGAAAAAATGCTTGAGAACATTAAAAAATACACTTAATATTCCAGGTTCCAGGTGTTGGGTTTCTTAAGCACTCCATTTTTGTGAAGTATTTTTTAATTGTTGGTGGCCATTAAATTTCTTCTTGGAACCCAAAACCCCGAAAATTCTTGGTTCACGCATTCTAGTGTACTATTTTATATAAAGTTAGTCCAGTTAACTCGCACCCTTCATACCACAAATTAGCCACAGCCCCCCAAAAAACATTAGCAAAATAAACTAGCATGCTAGTCAACTGTAACCATGACAAAACACGGACTAGCCATCGCAATCATTTCCCACCTAATTTCCGAGAAATCCCGCCCCGTCACCCAGGATTGGCTCATAACCAGAGACCCCGTGCGCGCTCATTGGCTACTGTTTGTATTTACTTTGCACGCTCCGTCGTATATTCGTTGTTATCCAATCCGGTACTGCTGGCAGAATACAGGTAGGGGGAAGAACAAATAGGTAGCTATCTAAACAGTGGTCCTGAACTCGCTCACACATGCACATCTGTGTGAGGGTAGAGTTCTGGTGCAAAGAAATGTGAAAATGAATACAAAAACCTCGTTCAGGCAAAAGATACGTGGACACACATGTATTTATTTCGACGGTAACGTTGGCTAATCGATTAAAGTATTCAGAAACCTCACGACGTAGTTTGCGTGTAAATACGAAGTTAATCAGAAGTAATAAGTTAGTAATAAGCTATGAAACCCATTCACTCTCTAAAACATACAGGTATTTGGTTAGTTAAGAAGAATCGAACCGCTTCTGAGGTAAACAGAAGAAACGCCTAAACTTCTATTAACTCGCGCACGACACACATATTATAAACGTACCTGATACAAAAAACCCGGATAACCCGTTTTCCCCCCTTTTCTTTCTTCTTAAGGCGACGAAAAGGCAACGTTCTCGGTATCCAAAACTGGACTGAAAATAGCAAGACCACCCGGTGAAACTGGTTTCCTTTCCACCCGTGTATCCTCTCCGTTGCGGCTCGCTGCTCGGTTAGCTGGAAACTGGAGCCTCAAAATGGCGTCCCGTCACTGTCGCCCCTGCCCGATTCGCACTGCGCATGCGCACTGCTCTCACGCACAAACACACCTCAGAGGAAGTTCCTATTACCGTGAATGCGGTTAAATGTATCCTACCGCGCACTGAAAAATAAACCGCTACCTGAGGTGTGTGGGTTTCCGATACGCGTGGAATAATTGCCAAGACTACTTTCTCTCTCGAAAGTATAACACACATTAAGAAAAATATGTTATCGTTAATTTAAAAAAATGCTTTTTTATGCCATATTTCTTTCGAAGGAAACTCTGTGGTATGCGCGGATGGATATGGTGGATGTACTTAGGACGAGGTCCATTCATTAGCATGGAATGTGCCTGATTTGAGGTGGATTTTGGGAAATCAACTTATAAACAAAGAGTCGCTTTTAAATATCAATATTGCTGCTGTTCACTGCTTTAAAAACCCATAACACCTCTTTCAAAGTATGTTTAGTAGAAATATACCTTTATATTTCTAAGAAAAATGACACACGGAGTGGCCTACTAGTTTGTCCTCACCCAGTATTGAGGAAAATATACTTCTAAACATATTTTAACTTGGAGTTGCATATAACTTTTATACTTTATTTAAAATACTGTAAACACCCACATGGCACCTGATTAGCAAGAGACGAACACCTGCTGATTCGCATAATGATCTTATCGGCCAATCAGGTGCCAGCAGGGCAATGCATAAAATCATAATAATCATAGTCAGATAATGTTCACATCATTCATAAGGACGGGGTGGGAAAGTCACCTGATTCCAGGAGGGAAACGTTCCAGAACTGGTTCCGTGCGTGATTCTTCAAACCAGTCATCGTCTCCACCGGTTTTGAGCGGAACCACTGTAATGGAGCCCTGTGTCCTTAACAGAGGGTGCTGGACAATACACAACGCAAGTAAACACCAGAGAAAAGATTGTGGATTGCATCGGTTCCCCGTCAGATTTTTATTTATTTTTTCCTGGTTCGTTCTTTGCGGTTGTCTCGATTGACACGTCTGCTGATGGCGCACAGTGAAAAAGCATTTTATTTGATTCTAGCTGGTAATCAGCTATTCGAGATTTTGAAACGGTTTATTATTGGTAAATATTGGTGCACGAGTCAGAAGGGAATCCACTCTGTGTTTGTGGAAAAGTGGAAAACACAATTGTGTGACACACCGTGACACAATTGTTGGTGCAAGATTGGCTGGTTTCAGTGTTTCAGAAACCGCTTACCTGGGATGTTCATGCACAGCAGACTAGTTCACTTAGAATGGTGCAATAAACACAAACCTCCCCCCTTTGGCACACCTCCCCCTCTTTGTTTCTCTGTGTACTATTAACAAAAAAAACAGAATATCCACAAATATGCACATGGCTTCACCTCCATTCACTTTTGTGTTGCGCCCCCTCCAATGCTAGGCATCTTCTATTGTCTGCTTTCAAACTAACTAACCAATCCCAATCGAACACTTAGTGCTCTGTTGAACTGACCAGTCCTCGTAAACCACATACTGACCACTTATACTTTGCCTTATCACTAGTACTAACAGCCAGACTCCATGGATCCAGCATGCCTTAGGTATGTAGCTGAGACTGGTGGGGGTAGAGTAATGGTGTGGGGTATGTTTTTTTGGCATAACTTGGGCCCATTAATATTAATGCAGTTAATAATATTGTTGCTGACAATATATACTGTATCTGTTGTAATTAGCTGCTTCCAGCATGCTAATTACTCATGAAGCAAAAGTCTTATCAAACGGCCTTCTTGAAAATGACATTTGAATGATTCCCAGTCCCCACCCATTTTGATAAATGTCTGACCCTGGGGGAGGTTTGGTTTTCTGTGAATCAGCCTCCACACAGGAAAAATTTAATAGTGCACATCTTTTTTTACTCTCTTTGGCACACAGTACAACAGGTATACAGTATAAGTTGTAAACTACGAGTTAACAGGTAGCTGGTATAAGTTTAACAGCTATGAGTTAAGAGGTAGACAGTGTGAGTTAATAGGTATAAGTACAAGTCCACAGGTAGCCAGAATTAGTACAAGTTTATAGTTTAAGTTACCAGGTAGCTACTTATCTATTGTGTTCATGCTAGGTGGCACATAAGACTGTGACCAGAGCCTTTATATATAGGTAGCAATTATAAATATACAGGTACAAGTTGAGGTAGCCAGTAAAAAATTAACAGGAAGACCTTTCAACCACACCATTAAAAACATTATGAGCACTGACCGATGACGAGAAAAACATTTGATTATCTCATCATTACAGTGGAACCTGCCAAAAAGTGAAATGAATTAGGCAGAAAGAGAGCAGTCAGTTCTCAAAGTTGATGTGTTGGAAGCAGGAAAAATGAGCTGCTTCACAGTGACAAAGGGCTCAACAACTGGGTCTATTCATCGCCAAAACAGCAGGTCTTGTTGGGGTGTTCCTGGTATGCAGTGGTAAGTACCTACCAAAAGTGGTCCAAGGAAGCAAAACCAGTTAACTGGCAAGAGCGGCATGGATGGCTGATTGGTGAACAAGTTGATATGTATCAGTTTACAGGTACCAGTATAAGTTAATGGCATAATAATTGATGCCCGTTTAGGAGTCAAGATGACAATATTAAAAAAAGTTTCACTCCACGACAATTATTCTGTTATGCCATTCCTCAAAACAGTTCCGAGTCAGCTGCAGGCAAAGAGGAACTGCACACTTCCTGCACTTCCATGGAGTGCTACTCTTTTTGGAATGTTGCAAACGGCAGAGGACGCAGGTCCTACGACCTTGCGAAGCCACCTGACTGACGTCTCTGGACAGTTTGGCCACGGGCACCGGTACATGATTAGAGCTGTCCCGTTTCAAAGGGATTTTCTGCGACAAGCCACACAGCTGTGCGGTTAGCTCCTCCATGAACGCTTTGTGCGTCAAGGCTTCACGCCGTCGTTGCGATGAAAGCTCTTTGTGTAAGATGTATGCATTCGTAGCCGCAATATCCAAGAAGTGAAAAAACAGCTTCCGGTACCATTTCATGGTCTTGTGCTGTGCTGTGTAGTACTGGATAAGTTGGTCGGACAAGTCCACACCACCCATGTGCTTGTTGTACTTGAGGACGGGAGTCGGGCATGGAAATGTCTGAGTTTCCCAGGTCCCCTTTGCGGTCTTCACCTTCCGTTGTATTGTCTCGCCATTAAAGGCACCGTGGATAGTAGAACACACAGATACTTCCTGAGCGTCCATCCATTTCACGAACACTAGAGGACCATCCCTGATCCACCTGAAGTCTCCCCTGTGTGATGTTCTACTGAGAGCATTCAGTGTAGTGTTTGGGCAGTCTTTACAATCCTTCTTGTTGTCCCTGTACGTCCCACAAGCACCAAATTTCTGAGTGTACATGTGTCTAAATAGTTTTGGGCTCGTGTAGAAGTTATCCATGTACACATGGTACCCGGAACCGAAAAAGGAACGATCCATAAATGACATCACTGTGTCGTAGGAAGTCCCTTGTCCTGTGAAAAAGCTGCCCTTTCCTGTGTACACACTAAAGTCCACTGTGTATCCGTTGCTCGAGTCGGCTATCACAAACAACTTGAAGCCCCATTTGGTGGGCTTTCTCTTCATGTACTGTGTCATACCAGTTTTTGCCTTAGTTGCTACCATTCGTTCATCCACCGAAAGGTTTCTCTGTGGATGATAAAATGACTTGCAGGCCTCCCGAATCGTGTCCATGAGCGGTTTCACTCGGAACAGTCGGTCATGCTGCGGTGTTCCTTGCTTCATATCGTTTTCTTGGTCCTCATCCGGATTGCTCATGTGCACATTCCAGGAAATGGTCCTATATCTGTCCCTGGTCATCACTTTTCCTGGGAATGTGATGGAAAAAATGTTGTTTTGCCGCCAGTAATCACGGATTTGGTCCAGCCTTATCAAGGCCATGAAAAAAATGAGTCCGATGTACTTATAGAACTCGTTCACTGTCACGGCAGTCCATTTGTACTTGCGCCCTTGTTTGATGCTGTTGGCAGCTTGTTTGTTGGTGTTCTGACACAGTGTTGCCACAGCATCTGGAGAAAAGAAGAGTTTGAACAGCTCCAGAGGCGTATGCTTGTCTGCCGAATTTAGTTGTACCCCAGGACGCCGTGCAGGCTGGAACTGAATTGGTGGCGGAGCCTCGTCGACATCTTCGGGCGTCTTCCATGCAGGGGGAGGTTTTGATTGAGCAGACCTCCGTTGCTTTTTAACTGGTGGTGTGTAATGTTCATCATCTTCACTTCTACAAACATCATAAATGTACCTTTGTGAGGGAAATATGGTTTGCCTTTTGTTCCAGCCAAGATATACTTATAACAGTCCTGACTACTGAACAAGAGGAATAAAAATATTAATACAATGTACTTGATATAAGCTGGTGTGGTTAAGGCTAAAAAGAATCATCTTCTAGCATCTCTTTCCCATTACTACATGGGGTTGATACCTCACCATGGATATACAATATTGTACAGTTAATAAAATTTCTCTAGCACTAGGTTTATTTGGTAATACCGAACATTTCAAACCATGATATCATCCACAACACAACTGCATTTCACATGTTCTAGGTTGTTCTCCAAGGTCTTCTCACCTAATTAAACTATTTCTAAATCACTTACTCATCAACAAGATCATCCTCCTCTTGGTCCATTGTTTCTTCACTTTCTTCATACTTCACACCCAATACGTTGTTTCCACCATTGTCGTCGCGCTTCTGAAGGATGTCAAGCTGCTCAGGCGAGACCATGCTGGAAGTCGTATGCCAACTTGAAATGCTTTCATCAAACAAATAATGCAACGCTTTAATGTATGCAGGATTTCTTCCTTTTTCTCGTTTCCTCTTACACTGACTATATGCTCCTAAACAACAATGTACACTGATTAGACTGTGAATAGAGAACTCACAGATGATTCATTTTGTGTCCCAAGCTAGCATGACCTACTATAATTAGCATTAAATTATAGAATTATATATTTAAGCTTCTCATAATGCACAGGTCTCTCCCTTAGAGATAGGGTGAGAAGTTCTGTCATCCGGGAGGAACTCAGAGTAGAACCGCTGCTCCTTCACATTGAGAGGAGCCAGTTGAGGTGGCTCGGGCATCTGATTAGAATGCCTCCCGAACGCCTCCCTGGTGTGGTGTTTTGGGCATGTCCGACCGGGAAGAGACCCCAGGGCCGACCCAGAACACGCTGGAGGGACTACGTTTCTCAGCTGGTCTGGGAACGCCTCGGCATCCCCCCAGAAGAGCTGGAGGAAGTGGCTGGGGAAAGGGACGTCTGGACCTTCCTGCTGCCCCCACGACCCGACCCCAGAAGAAGCGGAAGAAGATGAATGATGAATAATGCACAGAGTCTAAACTCTAAATTACACTACACTCTAAATTCTTAAAATTACTTTTGTTGAATGTAAAGGTCCACAGTATCAGTTACTGTTTCTGCTGCAAGTATATTTTACTTCATAGTAAAATGGTAATGTTTTAGTTACAAATGCTTCAAAAAGTTCGGTAATAATAAGCAACTGAACTTGCCTGAGTATGTTTCTGCAGCTTGGACAGTGTATTGTATGGAAAATGATAAGTTGTGTTTTCACAGGAGAAAAAGAAGGCACTGAAGTCTCCAAGAATTATTTCTAGAGCCCATTATCTCAAATAAACTTTCTCAACAGGGCTATAGGGCCACATGGCTAATGGCAGAGTCTCGATTTGTATTGGTTAGGTGGACCAATTCCAATCTTGCTATTAATTTCTTTTATATAAAAGGCTAGAAATATGCAACATATAACACAACCCAGTGGTGAGAGGTAGTGGAGTAGAAAGTAGCTATTTGCTGTTAAAATGTATTTCCTGGGGTAAAAATTCAAAGTATGTGCAACTAAAGCTACTTAAGTGAAGTACAGACACCATAAAAAAAATACTATACTTGAGTACCATAAAAATATAGAAATGTTATAATAATTGTATAATATTAAATTATTAACTACTATTAAGGTGTTACATTTGCTAAAGTTCTCACAATATAAGAGCAAATATTACAATTTCAATAATTTATATTTATTTTAAAATTATTATTATTACATCAGCTTTTCTTTACTTATCAATGAAAATATTCTGCTGTGTCAAGCTACTTGTTGCAGCAATTTACCAATTTGTGTACAAGTTGGCTTACCTGTCAGTGATTTTTCCAGTGCTTATCCTTCTCGGTCATTTTAAGCACAAATCTTGGAGACACTGGAATTAACATGCGTGTCATCCGGTTACTCTCGAAGATCTCATTCTTCCAAAATTGGAGAGTGCAAGAATATTCGAGCGTGTTTAGATGTGAGTATGATATAGATGAGGTAACATATGGTGTCATCATTGTTTGCATTCGGATTTGCCTGCATTTGCATTCAACTCGAGTTGATGTTTTAGTTTCATTTTTATCATGAGTACTTCCAATAGCATCATTCAATCAAGAGTGTGGGAGACAATATTTAAGCATTTTAGCAAAATAAGAAACTATAAAAAAAATAAAGGAAATAAAAGGAACAAACTAAAAAAAAATTGATGGACCAGAGATGCTTCGGTGCTGATGACATTTATTCACAGCTGAATACCGGTCAGCTGACCTCTCCAAAATACATAAATATTATGATGAAAATATTACAATAATTATGATGAACTGCCAGTTCTTCTAGTTCAGCCTGTATTTTTATTTATTTTTTTAATGCTTGACTAATAACCTCAAACTATGAAAATGTCAAACTGTAATACTCTGGTAAACTAGCTTCCCATGTGATAAACCTTGTCTCCTGCTCCAGTACTGGCTAAGATATTACGGTTCCTGCGATTGAACAGATGTATGGGAAGACAATCCCAGGCCAAGAAGCAAAGCCATACAGAATATTTAAAATCTGAAACACTTTGAATAGATTGTAAAATCCTTCAGAAGATCTTTAGATCTGATCCCAAAGAATAAAGTCAACTGAATTGACACCACAGAAATGTACAGATTTGTATCAATTTAATTTATTTTAAGAATATAATCATGATAAATTATTCAAAAAATATTAATCCCATTCCTTTTTTTTGTAAAGAGGTGTCTGGCATTGCACATCTGATTGATTGATACTCAACCAGAGAAAGAAAAAGACAAACAAACAAAAGCAGTAAAGTGTACTCTTTCAAAATAGGAAAAAAAGTAAGAAAAAAATTAAATCAATGTAATGTGTAGAAAGAAAGAAAGCTATACAAAGAAAGTAAGAAGAGCAATTTATTGTAATCTGTGAAAGAAAAGATTAAATAGAATAAAGAAAAAATAGACCACAGGGCTCCCTCTGAAAGGACCATTTCATAATATGCCAAAATAGAACAAGCGTGCAGCAAGTAAATATCCGCAAACTTAACACACAGTTTTGCCTCTGTGACCTTGAAAAGTTGGTCAAGGTCACTCACACACAAACTCATCCTAGCACTCATAAGCCCCGGCTTCAGCGCGCGGCAAGTAAATGTCCGGAAACTAAAGTGTGACGGACGGATAGATGCATGGACGGATGGAACCCAGTCCTATAGCTCCCGAGCCACTTTGTGACTTTGTGAAGTAATCAGTCTCATGCACTCATCCAAAAAAAATTTAAAAAGCAGTTTATCGTAATGTGCAAAAGAAAGAAACAGAAAAAAGGAAAACTAGAAAGAAATCAAAGATAGCAGTTTAAATGCAATGTGTGAAAAAGAAAAAAGAGGAAAACTTTGATTTAAAATTTAAAAAAAAATTCAAGTAAATTTAATTTTTGTGGGGTGACAGTAGCGTAGTGGTTAGCATGTCCACTTCACAGCAAGAAGGTCCTGGGTTTAAGTCATGGGCTCAGTGGGGTTGTTTCTGTGTGGTGCTTGCATAGGCTTCCTCCTGGTTCCTCTCAGTCCAAAGATGTGAACATTAGGCTAATTGGTGCCTCCAGCTTGCCCCTAGATGTGGGTCTGAGTGTCACTTTTGCTCCAGAAAAATCTCCACACTCCTGTATATCAGAGGAAAAGACATCATAACACGGTGTTCCAAGACCATAATGGAAGGATCAAGGACATGTCTTTTTATCCTGCAGGATGAAGTCATAATTTCATCTTGTCTTCACCCTCCCTCCTTCACAGGATGACATCTTTTTGTGATGAAGTAAATCAGTTAGAAATGTACAAGGTCAAAGAAAGGGCAGGAATTAGGGTTGACTCGAATGTCCTCGTTTTATCATAAATCGGCCTGTATCCTCATGACATTCGTGTGTGTGTGTGTGTTAACCCCATTCATTCAGTATTCAGAGCAGTAAATTCAGCTGTGTGTAGTGAGTGGATGAGTCACACAAGCAAGTCTTTGTGTGGCCGCCAAATCACAAGTCCTTGGCTACAGAGGCGAGAAAGACATAAAATATGTCTGAAATTGCATTCAAGTGAGGATGAATGGTTCAGGGTGAATATGTTGGACATGAAGCAAAAGTTCTTCAGTACATTTTTTCATTTAAGTAGATGCTTTTCTTCCAAAACAGCTTTATTTTTTGCGCTTCACGCTGGCTGCTTGACAGTAATACAGACTGAACGGAACCAGATACTGACCAGAATCTTAACCTCGTCATCCACGATAAAAAGTAATGATACCTCCACCAGTGCTGCAGAATGGGTTCAGATCAACTCTGAAATTCATTGCCACTTGTTTACGCAGAATTCCCCCGATCAGCAGTAACAAAGAGATTATGAGCACTGCCTGAGAATGATCTGGTGACAGCGGCACCTACCAAGGAGAGGAATGGATGAGGCCAAGGGTGAACGGTCAGCTCTTGAGGCTGATGTGTTGGAAGCAGGAAAAACGAGCAGCTGTAAGGACACGAGTGACTATTGACAACATTGATGCTAACAATTCATCTCTAAAACAGCAGGTGTTGCAGGCTGGTTGTGGGACATAATGGTTAGTATCTAACAAAGGTGGTCCAAGAAAGGACAACCAGTGAACTGATGAGTGTCATGGATGCCGACAGGTCATTGACGCAATGTGAGGAACAAAGTTTTTGGTACTTTTTGGTTTGGTAGTTTTTGGTCTGGCTATGATAGAAAAGAGCTAGAGCACCCAGTACATTGCGGCTTGGTGTGTGTATGGGGCTGCCTGGCTGCGGACCGCTGAGGTGGCGTGTTAATGTAATATCTGCTTGGTGCATACAGGGTGACTGGAACACCGGGTCCATCAAGCACTTTATACAACGTCTACCCACTCATCCACACCTTGCAGCACTTCATCTCGGTCCAGCATGTTATGTTCTGTATCTCATGGAATTGCTCTACTGC
>JAOUQZ010000024.1:9184461-9210797 GCA_028564935.1 Neosilurus hyrtlii
GAGATGGGCGCCAGCCTCCCCGCGACCCTAATTAGGAATAAGCAGTTCAGAAAATGAATGAATGAATGAATGAATGATAATAATGATGATGATGATAATAATAATGATGATGATGATGGTAATCATAATAATAATAATGATGATAATAATAATAATAATGATGATGATAATAATAATAATTAGGTTACTGATCCCAAGGTCAGGGGTTCAAGCCTCACTATCAGCGGGATGTCACTGCTGTCCCCCCCAGTGCATTTTATTATGCTGGCTACACTACAAATATAGTCGAGAGTTCAAGCCCCACTATCGACGGGTTGTCACTGCTGTCCCCCCAGCGCAGCTAACTGGGTTATCAAAGGCCGGCCGTGTCTCTCACTGTCTGTGGTGAGAGGCATGAAAAAGAACCATTGCTGCATAGCCGTTAGCGTGTTTCTGCCCTGCGATGGCCTGGCGAGCTGTCCAGGCTGTACCCTGCCCTCACTCAAAGATTAGCGACCCTAATTAGGATTAAGCAGCTCAGAAAATGAACGAATGAATAATAATAATAATGGCCTTGTTTTTATTGCGCTCTTCAGTCTGACGTGGGTGACGTCACTTCCGGGGGCCAAATATTTATCAGATTAATTTCTTTATTTTTTTATCCAGGGGGAATGTAGGTGTAAAGTTTGATAAACATTTTGTCTTTTATCGACATGTTGAAGTCTGTTCACGTTGCAGTCTGATGCTGTTTTTTAGTTTGGGAGGAAGTTTAATTCCTCGGACAAAAGATCGATGCAGCAGTGCTTTACGTCATTCTGTCCAGTTTATTCGCTCAAAAAAGATCACACGTAGATCACTAACAGGCTGCGGTGTGTATGAACCGCATTGCATTCTGGAATTTTCAGTCCAGTGTCAGTCCAGTTCGCTCTTGAAGACTTTCTTGTGATTTATAATTTCCTGTTATAAAGTGCTGACCGTGGCACATGATGTATCACCGTTCAGAACCCTTAGAAGAGGCTGATTTTTTTTCCCCACTGATGCTGCAGATTTAGGATTTTTGCCCCATAGTCATCACTCCATCCTCTGAGTCGACTCTTTGAGCGGATTGTCGAGCTCCGACTCCTGTGTCTGATACATGTTTCTATTTTTAGCTGTATTGTTAAGTGTGTGTACAGTATGTGTAGATGTTTATGGGTTTATGAGATTCCTTTTGCAGTGTAATTTAATCTAAAAAGATTCCACGGGAAAATTGTGTTAGTGTGAACGGTTCGATGCGGATTTGTATCTCTGCTGCGAGTATGGGGCAACATGACAAGGACGGTCCCCTTATTAAAGATGTATTAAAGGTGTATCAGTGTAAATGAAAATTATTCTACCTGATGAAGATTAGTTTAAATAATATATCAGTGAGTCAGTTAGGAGCTGAAAAGAGTCGACTCGGAACCAGATTGATTCAAGTCAGTGAAAAATAGGGTTGCAGAGTGCTGGAAAAATTTCCAAAAACATTTCAGAAACTTTCCATGGCAATTTGAGATGAAGTTTGGAAATATTTTAAGTCAATATATGAAAAATATTTCAAGGAATATATAAGAATTATCAGTAATATACGGGAACGAGGGGATATGTGGGATGGAACAGGAATATGGAGGGGACATATGGGAATTAACAGGACTATTAATGCAAAGTGCTGGGTGGAAATTCAACAGAATTTGGTCATTTTAATCATGATTATGCACTAGATTCATGTTCAAATTATATTTAAGTTCCCTGTAATAGGCTAACCTGAAGTTTTGCAAATTTTTGAATTTAAGAATTCCAAGAGTTTTGCAACTCTGGAGAAAAAGAGTCGAGATTCCCATCATGACTCATTGGTTAGACAGATGTGCTACTGGTCACAGCAGGGTAATTAATGACGTTTTTTTTCCTTTAATGGAATAAACATTATTAATAAATGAGCGTGGTTTGTTAGCGTCGGGAAACAAACGCACTCTGCGGATGGAAAAGTGCTGCCTGAGAGACCTCCCATCAACCAGCTGGCGAAATGGAGTTAGTGGATGAGGATAGGGGACAAAAATTCAAACGGTTTATGCTTGAATACGGATGATGATGGTGCAGAAGATGGTGCGACTAGTTACACTACCCTGTAAGGTTATAAAAAAGTTTCCTCCATCTCAGCTGTGCTGTAATATCAGTCTATCACGCAGGTAACACATAAAAATACAAAGTCATAACTCCCGTCATTTATAGATATCATACTGCAAAGGCCAGTGACGATTCATTTGGGCTACAATGGAATTTCATCCACTTGCAAACAAGCTCACATTATGACCAATGATCTTTCAGTTTAGTTTTACAATTATACCAGCAGTGTTTTTTTTTTTTTTTTTGAGAAACAAACTATATTACTGAATTTTTATTTCTATATTTACTGAACATTACTGCCACCTTCTGGAGCTACTCCATTACTGTCTCATCTTCCTCTTTAAAGTGGTGTAGCATCCACTGTAGAATCTGTGGGGAAAAAATTACATTAAAAATACTTGCACTCTATTTGCATAGTCTATTTTTTCTTTTTCCCTTTTTTTCTAAAGAAACTGTTATGTTAACTTTTATTTCGGTAAACAAGATTATTTGTTTTCACAGGGTAGTTGGGTGTTAAGCTGAGTTTTTAAAAGAATATTAAACCTGATGATTTAGAAAACAGTACCTTAAAAAAAAGAAACAAAAAGTAAAGTACACCTTGGATTGGAAGCTCTGCGGTCATGTTTGTTGAGTTATCTTGCTAGTTTGTTGTCGTTATGGTCGACTTCAAAGAAGCTAAGATCACCGAAGATCTTCCTTATGACCTTGTGGTCTCCAGCTGTACTTCATGCACGCCAAGTTAAAAAACTGTAACAGTCTGAAAGCTTTAAGTTGAAGTACTGATAGTAGGACTAATAGAAAAGCATATAACATGATATATTATGGATTTTAAAATGAGACGATTACATGTGATACTGAACAGTCAAACCCCAAGCATCTCATAAAACTCTAATTTTTCACTAATTTGGTCGCATAAATGTACTTTAGAACATATTATAAGATGACCACATGGGAAATTAAAGCCGGTATCCTTATAAGGCCTATTTGCTACATTATCCATGCTGCGGGCGGAGATACCTTGCACTCTGAGTGCTCCTCTAGTATTAGGACTGTGAATAAAAGCCTGAAGCGGGGACTGGTGGGACAACATTATCTCATGTGAATTTACAGATGTTGTACAGAGAGAACGGACAGCAAGGTGCCATAGTGATTGGCACCTTCCATCGTTCTCACACGGAAGAAGGTCCCGGGTTTGAGTCCTGGGCTTGGCGAGGGCAGTTCGCATGTTCTTCCTATGATGGCGTGAGTTTTCTCCGAGTTCTCTGGTTTCATCCACATTAATGCCGACCGGTTATTCTGAATTGCCCGGAGAAGTAGGTGTGAGCATGATGGGTTTCGCGTGTGGTGGAAGTGCGATGGACCGGCGAGTTGTTCAGGGCGAACCCTGCCTTTAACCATGAGCGACCCTGTAAGATGAAGCGGTTGATGAATAAATGGATGAACGGATATAGAGAGAATTTTAGAAGGAGACGACGCTCATGTATGGAATTATGTCCGATGATGTCATTGGGGGAAGGCGTACGGAAAAGGAGCAGAGGGCAATCTGATTGCGCCTGCACGTGTAATATATTATATTATCCTCTGAAAACGGATTATCAGAGGTGTAAACGATAAGATCAAATCGGGATAGGGGTATTTTATTCCGGTCGAGCAGTTTGCATGGAGAAATGCCATTCTGATCGAGCCTGGGTCAGATTATTTTCGCTCCATGTAAACGTAGCTCGACCTGGTGGTGCAACCTTGGCTTGCAAACGGTTTATTTAGATCTGAAACGAAATTAAAACGTTTTAAAAACAGCAGAACGGCGTTTGGTTCTTCAATCCGTCTGACCTTCGACTGGTCTTGTGGACACTGTGGGGGCGGGGCGGGACGGGGCGGGGCTACGGCTGGCGCGTGACGTCAGAACTGGGACCCCAAGCAAGCAGCCCGACACAATGATAACAACACGCGCGGCGGAATGCTAGAGAAATCAATGCAGTCCGACGTTTATACCGTTAGAACTGTTTATTTTCTTTTGGATTTTTAGCCTTTACCTCAAAAATGAACAGTCCAAGTAGAAAGGCGGAGACAGAGGAGCGTGTATGAGGGGCGTCCATAGCTGGACATGAAAACACAACAGCTCCAGTCAACAAGCGCGAGCAGGACGGAGTGAAGGATACAAAGCGGCGACCAGAAAGACTCCAGGAAGCCAAGCATGCACACAAGCTAACGCTTATTATCCTACAAAACCACACCACAAAACAACGGGTACGCTCCAGAAACAGAACCGGTCCTGGGTTTGAGCGGAGGAAGTGTCTGGACGCGTCGGACCCGCCAGAAAACAAGTAAGCTAGGCTAAAAACAGCAGTTAGCATCTATGCTAGGCTAACTAGCTAGCTCTGGGAGCTCGAGCGTTTATTATTTTGGAGCATAGCAAATATTTCGTGGTGTGTATGTAAATATTTCCTGATTTACCTGCATTTTGCATCAGATTTGTTCATATTTAATAAGTTTAGCGTTAGCAAAACAAAGGAGGAGGTGAAGAAGATCCGCCTTTGCACGTAGCTAAGATGGGCTAGGCTAATAGCTGTAGCATTTATTTCCTGTTTGGGTTCAGCTCGCATGAATATTATCATCATCATTATTATTGTCATATGGTTCCGGCTGCACACCGTAACACTTAAAACTGCACCTTGACCCCCGTGGTTACACACACACTCTGTTCTGCGTGTGTTACTGCAGGTTAGCCGAGCGTTTGAGCTAGCTTCTGGAGCTAACGTGTAGCTAACCAACAACAAAGTCAGCCACATGTGTCCTTTGTGCGAGCTGTTTGTCCGCATCCACTGCTCCACTCCTCCTCCTGTCCCATATAGATGCATGTTATAAGCACACACTGCGCGTTTAAACGACTTGCACTCGTTTACGAAGAGACGATTCGTGCCCCAGCTGCTGTTTTTGTGCAGTTGAGATGTCCGGGTGAGCCTCCACTCGGTTCATGTCCCCTCTTTGTTGTTTTGCTTTGTCTCTGAGCACATGGCGCTGCTTCACTTCTCATCACTACAGCCCCAAATCTCTGATTTTAACCATGCACAGACTCTTAAACTTCATCAGACTCATCATTACAGCTTTTCTGTCTGTAGGGAAGCATATATTTTGCAATTTTGATGCTCTGTTTGTGCAATGTTGGGCTTTTTTTACTTGTTTTTGAGCAGTTGGCTTTGTGCACGTGCTGTTGCAAGTAAAAAAAAAAACAATAGACATTTATTTCTTTTTTCAATAGACATTTATTTCTTTTTTCAATAGACATTTATTTCTTAATTTTTAAATAACATTAATAGCATGGATGGGTTTTTAAAAGGCCACAATTCTTTCTTTTTATTTTTTTTAGTAGAGTCCACTAAAAGTACTTTGGAAAAGATGTGGTGTGACGTCATATTGTCCAACTTGCATATTCAGGTTTATTTGCATATTGGGATTTATTCCACCAAGAAATTGTGAAATAAGGAATATTTGAAATACTTTGATTGTGCTTTATTCGAATCGAAAACAAGTAAGGTATGAATATATGCTGGTGTGATCAGTATCACTGTAACCCCCCCCCTTTAATTGCTTTATTACTTCCTTAAAGAACAATGTCTCGATTCATTTCAGTCACTATCTCCGACTAGTTTGCCAGTGATTGGATTTATTAGTGGTATGCAAATTTTTGTCATTTATAGATACGTTTTAAGGCTGTGGAATGTTATTTCATCATCAGTCTCCTGGCTTTCCCCTCCCCTCCTGCTCTTAATCATTTTATTAAAAAAATTCAAGGGGAAAAGATGAGACCACAAAGTTTCACAGCTAAGCATGATAAAGTACTGACACTGTAGACTCTGTCTACAAATATTTTCTCAGCGTTTAATTATGTATAAATAATTCAGCATTCATAAATAACCCAAAAAAACGTAGTCGTAGGAAATCAACCGCATCGAGAGTGACGTTGTGCGCATGGTAGTATTGCAAGTTTACACAAGTGATGTTATTTTTGTTCATTATACAGGCGAGTGTTACGAGCAGTATTTTTGGCACTGATCCGATTCGCACATTTTTGCCACTAGACACTGAGACAATGAAAAATTAACCATCACTTTATAATTACGGTGTAAACTTTTGGCTTTGATTCAAGGGGGTTAACAAAACCTATTACATTAATTATTTAGGTAATTATTTAAATATTATTTAGGAATTAAAACCTCTCGCTTTTTTCACAGGCTCAAAAATAACAGGTGAACTACCATAATTGTAAATAAACGTCACTTTAATATTTAGATGCAAATTCTTTTAAGTCAATATTCTCCTGAAGTCTGACAGCCAGGAACATCTCCAAAGCTGAGATCTTTCCTTGAGATGCCTCATCTGTTCTCTCCATCTGCTACGGCTTGATTGTCAGGCTTTGTCCCACTCTGTCAGTTTTGTAGTGTTTGACTGAATCTGAACAGAAAGTATATCTCCATTCACTTCAGAATTCCTCCTGCTTCTCCTATCAACAGTCATATTATTAATAAATGTCAGTGACCTGGTTTTACTGCCAGCCATACCTTCGAAAACTTCATCTAGAATTCACCTGTCCACAGAATCATGTTCCAGAACTGGGCAGGCAGTCATAAGCCGACCTCATTAAGAATGTTTTTAACTTGACTAGATTTTTGTCATTGAGGAATTAAGCTCACCTCTGTAGTCCTGGTTTTAAGATTGTCTCAAACAGATTCGACCGGTCCTAATGTCTCTGCTGCCCTTCGGACCAGTGTGTTTTTAGTGCTTTTTTTCTGCCTAATTAAGACCTCCTTTACTTGCATTGACACCTTTTCAGACCACCTATTAAACAGTCCTGGAACCAAGACCTTGTAATTTTCTTAAATTGACTTGAAATAATGAGGAAACCGGCTGTAACTGGCCACCATCCAACTGTCCAAATCCATTTGAGCCTGTCAAACCAAAAAGATGATGGGAAAACCACTGCTGTTCCAAAATGCCTTAAATAGGCTAAAAAGTAAAATGCCTTAAATTTCTGAAATTCTTTACATTCATATCTTTATGGCTATTTTTCAATCACTTGTGCTGGTATACAGAGACAAATTTCAAAAAAGTGTGTGATGGAAACTGTTGTAAGTTCGAAAGTAACGCTTACAGTTTGTGTCTTGAACAGAGCTGAAGTAAACGTGAGGCCGCCGGACCAGAGTGCCTCGAGCACCAGTGCTCCCCGACCCGTGGCTGCGACTCGTTCCTCACAGCGTCCCCAATGCGACCATGGGAAATAGCTGTGAATAGGCGGCCGCCAACAGCCCCTTTAAACCAGAGGAGCTTCATCGGGGGTCCCTGCAACGCGCCCGTGCACCTCAGGAGAAGGTAGTGCTTTCCATGTGCTGTTCATTGTTTTAAATTCATGGTTTGTTAGAATTCATAAGAATTAATTAATGCACGTATTAAATCATGACCAGTTGCGCCACATTATTCTCTTGTATTGTATTCTCATTTAGAAATAATGCCGTTGTTATTAGAGACGTGTTTTGTGAGCCATCCGGGTCACGGCACCAGGTTAGATATTCAACAACACATGAGTCAGGAAGCAGGAGACGTAGAAGCATACCTACAGAAAGCTTTTACCAGCTGACTTAGAGAGGGGAGATATAAGAGAGAAGCTGGCCAAACCAGACCGCACTTCACCTTTGACCTTGGTGCCTTATGGGATCATAAAATGGTCTTGGGCCACACCAAGAATGAGAAATATGATGTCTTTTGGCTTGTATATCCTGCAGCTTAACATAGAATGCTCCGTGTTGACTGTGTATGCATATCATATAGGGTTTATGCTAGTGCTATAGAACCTGTGTAGCATAGTACACACCAAGGACAGCTAATCTGTCTTGTTGGATAAGTTTTTAAATGTGAGGATGCTGAAGCGGTGCACAACCCTGACCATGTTCCAGTCAGCCGATGATTGGCTCGTCCGCCTCATGCAAACGGTTTGTTTTCTGTAGTCCTCCAGCGCGCTGGCAGTGGGGGCAACGCGACAGGGCGGCCGTGCACACTTCCCCACGGCAGGATGAGAACCTCGGCCACGGCGCGTTCCCTCAGCAGCAGCAGCATCACCCGGCCGTTCCCGTAGAGGAGGCGAGGCAGTACAGCCAAGCAGGCGCGCCACCCCGCATGCTCCATCCTTCCACTCACCCACCACAGCAGACCTCCATCATGGTAGATCTCCACGAACAAGTAAGAACAACATTGTGACGATGACTGTTTAAAACCGCTGTCTGGGGTTCGACAGTGTGCGAAATTGAGAATATGAGAATATTTTTGGTACCTTAATATGTATTTTACTTCTAACTACTAATCTTGTTTTCCTTCCCAAAGATGCACCAAGGATCTGTTCCGATATCTTACACAGTAACCACGGTGACGACCCACGGCTTTCCCATGCACACGGGGCAGCCGATCCCAGCGTGCAACACGCAGCAGCTCCCAGCATGCTCGGTAATGTTCAGCGGACAGCTCTCTCTGCTCTGCTGCCTTCCTCCTCCTGTGAGTTTGAACAAGGAAGAGCTGGAAGCGTCAGTGGCGTCTGTGTAGAGTGCACATCTCACTTCGCTCCAGCTTAACAGAACTGTTTAACCAAAAGAGGGGAGGGGAGGGGAGGGGGGCGCTAACGTGGCGAGATATTCACCAGCTAATTTTTTGGTCAAACAGTTTGTTTAATGCATTTCGATCAGAGCATCATTAGTGTTTGCTGTATCCCTTTCATCTGAGAATATTTATATGGAGTCATCTGCTTAATTCATTGCATCTGTTTGGTCAACATGGCAGCTCCCACCCTCGTACTGTGTGCTGTGAATGCTTGAAGTGGGTCAGAAAAATGGATAATTGTGCAATATGCAAGGAACCACTGTAGCTCTTGACTGGACCACAGGGTGAGAAATCACAATCTGCATCCTCATGCATAGTCAAACAAGGGCACCCAGAGAGCGCAAACCTCTGCCACACCTAAAAAGATCACCCAGAGAGCGCAAACCTCTGACAAACTCAACAAGGGCACCCAGAGAGTGCAAACCTCTGCCACACCTAAACAGATCACCCAGAGAGAGCAAACCTCTGCCAAACTCACCAAGGGCACCCAGAGAGTGCAAACCTCTGCCACACCTAAAAAGTTCACCCAGAGAGCGCAAACCTCTGCCAAACTCAACAAGGGCATCCAGAGAGCGCAAACCTCTGCCACAGCTAAAAAGATCACCCTGATAGCACAAACCTCTGTCAAACCCAACAGGGGCACCCAAAGAGTGCAAGCCTCTGCCAAGACCAACAAGAACACCCAGAGCTTTCCAAACCTTTGAAACATCCAACAAGGGCACCCAGAGAATGCAAACCTCTGCCAAGCCCAACAAGCGTACCTAGAGAGCGCAAACCTTTGAAACGCCCAACATCGGCACCCAGAGAGCGCAAACCTCTGCCACGCCCATCAAGAGCACCCAGACGATGCAAACCTCTGCCAAGCTCAACAAGAGCACCCAGAGAGCGCAAACCTCCGCCAAGACAAACAATCCCCCATGTGAAGTAAAATGTCAAAAATCTTATCTCACAATGTTAAAGAATCCTTTTCAAAACATTTCTGGATCTGGATCGTCTCCAAAATCTAATGGCTCCGCCCTTGTCCAGTGTCCCACCTTTCATGAAAATCCACACGTGTAACTGCTAACAAATACAGAAACCGAAGATAAAACATGACCTTGTTGGTGGAGGTAACGATACAAGATATAAATATTCATTTTAAGCAGCCAACCAGAGACCAACACTCCTTTATTGGGCCTTATTTGTGCCAAGTACCGTCACGGCTAAGCCAAAAGTCCTGGGGTGGAGAAAACCAAGTTAGATTACATGAGAACTACGGTTCCGTTTGAATCTGATCCAACTGCAATCCTGGACTTTTACAGACACACGGGTGGTCATACGTCCTTTACTGGAACCGCCAAGCCTTCTCGACCTCCCTCTTGTCAGACATTTGCTTTTTTTAGTCTTAATTTGCGGTTAGTAAGACATGACATGAGGTTGTTGCTTTGTGATGATTAAGGCAGATTTATTTCCAGTTTGTTCTCTAGACCAGTCCAGAAGTGTAGAGGAAATGTCCGTTAGTTCACTATTGAAAATAACACTTACCTTGATGCTTGTTTGTGTCTCTGCAGCTCATCCAGGCGTGCACCATGCACCACTTACCTGTGTCTTACCAAGCCTTTCCGCCTCTGATCTCCAGCGAGCATTTCCTTTTACACCCTAGTCCTCCGGTAGCGCCACATCAGCCCCTGGCGCTCGCCCCGCTCAGCCACTTCATCCCCCTGCAGCCCCAGCACCCACGCATGGTAAGCCGCTCACCAGTGCAAGTCATGTGGTTCGGTAATGTTTATCCATTTATAGTTACGTTTAATCTTGTGGAACATCTTGTGCAGGCGATAGTAGTTAATAAGTGTTTTATGTCAACTGCTTTGGCTCCACCTTCATAGTGAAGCTTTACTTCTGTGAGTGGGTTACTGAAAAGCCCCAGCACCACCAAGGTGGCAGATAGATTAAGCCTATCTGCTCCAGGGGTACTGTATCATGGTTGACCTGTTGCTCTGACCCTGGCTTGATAAGCTGTGATATCTGAACAGACTATAGGCGAATCCTAAAATACCGATTCATTCAGTTCCTCTTGGCATTTTAGACCGCAACCAAGTTCTCGTTAGCTACGTTAGCATTCTTAAGTGAGGCGTGTTGACGTTTGTCCGTCTCGTTCAGCCTCTGCAAAGAGTGGAGAACGACGTGGACCTGAGAGGAGAGCAGCACCATTTGGGAACTTTCACATACCCTGCGGCTCATCACCCACCAGCAGCCATGCCCCCCTCCGTGCCCCTGCAGTACCACCTGCCCCAGGAACCCCTACACCAGGAGCTGCCGTTTGCAGTGGTGAGTAAAAAAAAGAAGTTGGAATTCCCATGTTGGTCCTGACTGACGGATCACATGCTGACCCGTTTGCTTTGTGTCTTTCTGCAGCCGTATCCACACATGCTGCCCAGGCGTGGGAGTGGCCAGAGGTATCGCTTACAGCAGCCCCTGCCTCCTCCGCCCCCTCCTCCGCCCTATTACCCTGGCTTCCTCCCTTACTTCCTGTAAGAGTCAACTCCACGTTCACTCTGTCCAATAGAGAATGCATATGCATCATCAGATGCCTTTAGGTTCTAGTGTAAAGGACGTGTAACACTGTGCCTGACCAAGCGAGCGTGAATTGATGTTTCCACACAAAGAGGCACGGCCGAATTGTTTTTAGGTCCGTTGTGAAGGGTATAAAGTAATCACCCTGGTTCCTATCCATCCATCCTGTGCAGGAATGTGTTCATAGATAGATCATAGTTTTTTTGAGGAACCTTTTCTCACGGGTTACTCAGTACATTGAGATGATCAGTAGTTTCTCAGGGTTCACACGGCATGTGTTTGTACAGATCGATGCTTCCTGTGCCTCCGACTGCTGTGGGTCCGGCGATCAGCTTGGACTTGGACGTGGACGACGTGGAGATGGAGAACTATGAGGTGAGTCCTGGAGACTTGTTCCATGAATGTAAAAAGTAAAAAAAAAAATTGTATACTTGGTACCAGTTAAAAGTTAGTAAGTCCTGTAGTGTGTGGAAAAACTGTCATGATGGATTTCCAAGATGGCTGCGGTTTGACCCTTTTAAAGGTCACTCAAGGTCAAAGGTAATTTGTTGGTCTTCCATAGTAACACCACGTCTATCGCCACTCGTTTCGTAGTAATAAGCGCCCCATTTCAAAATTTGTGCCCTTGCTTTGACCTTCACCTTTGATCCAGACATTTTGAAATAAAATCATGTTTAGGACTCTAAACATACTACATACTAACATAAACATAAAACATACTAACATAACTAGGCTAGGGCAGTGTCCCCGCCAAGTTTCCGTGCATGGGTGTGGTCAGGATTTTACTAAAAGGCTTAAATAATGCCATTCTGGGCGTGGTCAATCTTATGACTGGTACTGTGCCTAAAAAAGAAGTGATGGTTTCCCCAAATATTTCCTGTGTAGAGTTTTTTAAATTTCCCACCAGGGTAACATGACCTCATGCAGTTTAAATATAAACTTGAACAAAAGTACAGCACGGGCCCGACTCTGCTCGGATCAGCTGATTATCGGATCGACCAGAGAGAACACGAATCTGAATGGAGTGGAGTTGATATGGCGAACTCAGCTGGCGTGTGTGTGTGTGCATGCTTTCGAGATCATATGTAACGAGCACACGATCAACACCGTGTTTTCCACCCCAGGCGCTACTGAACCTGGCAGAGAGACTCGGCGAGGCTAAACCTCGAGGACTGACGAAAGCCGACATCGAACAGCTTCCGTCCTACAGGTTCAACTCGGAAAAACATCAATCAGAACAGACTCTGTAAGTGTGGGCAGCTCGCGTCCGGCAGATGGACGCGCAGTGTAATTGCTCTTACGTATTAAAAATCCTGTTCATCTGCAATTTTTATCACCCCCCCCCCCAGGTGTGTCGTGTGCTTTAGTGATTTTGAGTCAAGGCAGCTACTTCGAGTATTACCCTGCAATCACGAGTTTCACGCAAAGTGTGTGGACAAGTGGTTAAAGGTAAGTGGCTCGTAGACGTGTGTGCGTGTGTGTGTGTGTGTATGTAAGTGACAAGCCGTCTGACCCCATCTTGTTGTCACGCAGACTAACCGCACGTGTCCGATCTGCCGCGCGGATGCTTCCGAAGTTCACCGTGACGTGGAGTGAGTCCGGGCCTTCGTCCTTCACTGGATAACAGCACAAACCCCGGAGTGTGTGGTGGGAGCGGGCACACACACACACTCACATAATACATGTGCGCAACCACCCGACCCTGTGCCCTCCAGCAAAACGTAGAAGCGTCTCCGACACACTCAACCACCACCATCCCCCTCCTCCCCTCGAAACATTTGACCAATAAGCAATCTTGGAATTTGTACGGATTGTGTTAGACCTCCGCTGTGCTTCTCACGCAAGCTACTGCCTCCTCTGAGCCCGATAAATCCCTCAAAACCCCCTCCCCCGTCTCGTATTCATTCCCCTCCTCTTTTTTCTTTCTTTTTTTTTTGCCGATTCCAAAGATTAGCGTGTGTGGTGTTGGCATCTGTTTACACGGTCGAATGTGTTCTCGCTGTACGCTTACGAATAATCCAAGCTGTGCTTTAGTGGTGTTAGGGAAAGACGGAGAGGGGATTCGAGGACATTGCTTAATCAGGGGAGGAGAAAAAAATGACCGAGGTTTGTCCATTCCACTGTCTTTTAAAAAAAAAAAAAAACAGAGAGAGAGAGAAAAGAATCGCCTGATCATTAGCTGCATGTTTGTATAGGTGATGGGATGAAGTGACTTGTTATTAATAATGTATGTTTTGCAATAATGTATTGATGATTTCAATAGCTCTATCCCAGCTTTGCTAATGTGAGCGCGAACGGCTGGAGCTCCGAATCTTCTGAGCTACCGGGGTGGGGAAAAAAAAAAAACAACTAAACAAGTACTGCAAACTAAAACAGGATGAATGTGTGTGTACGTCTGCTCCTGGGCCTCATCGCTGTGGAGTTTTGCACTGTTGCTGCACTGGAAAGGTCACAAGGATAAGGACCTCGTCGCAACCTGTGACCTCTGGCCGCCTCCCAACCTGGCTGTACTGCTCGGGGAAGCCCCTCCTCTTCTCCATCCATCCCTCCATCCATCAACCCATCCGTCACCATGTTTGCTCTCTTCTGGATGGTTTCTCACGGACTGTTGAATATATATATATAAATATATAAATTTTTTTTTTAGGTTAGCAATACTTTTGACTCCTGAAGCTTCTTGCTGCATTTCACGCGCAGGTTCAGCAGGACGGCGGCGAAGGGAATTTCACTTCCACCTGATGTCTAAAAACAAACTGACTTTGGAATAAGGTGGAGTCCCTTTCGCAGAAAGCAATATGTGCAATGAGTGTCTGTCCTGAATGATTTTTTTTTTTTTGGTGATGTATATGTATTTTACTATAAATTTTTTTTTTTTTTTCGGAGGACCGGGCTTTTCCTCATCTGTGAGCCAAATATTCAATAATTCAATACACTCTCCAAGGATACAGCTCTGCCTTCTTCAACACGTTGACAAGCACAAACTTGTTACTAATCGTAAAAACAAACAGGAAAAAAAAAAACAACAACAACCTGCGTC
Source organism: Neosilurus hyrtlii (assembly GCA_028564935.1). Classification (NCBI taxonomy): domain Eukaryota; kingdom Metazoa; phylum Chordata; class Actinopteri; order Siluriformes; family Plotosidae; genus Neosilurus; species Neosilurus hyrtlii. The sequence continues at coordinate 9,198,815 of JAOUQZ010000024.1, forward strand.
CGCGCAGTCAGTTTAAGTCGTTTTAGTTCGGTTTTTAAAACTGGTGTTATTTATTGGCTTTATTTTCTGGATTGAGGGGCAGAGCACTAGCACGGTGTATCTTTGGCTGTAGTGCGTGTTCGCAAGTGTTGTACGGGGGCCACGGTCGCAATGTGAAGTGATGTTTAAAAGACGAAGCATTGTACGCATAGCATCTAAATTGCCGTCTTTGTATTGAGACAAAAGAATGTGTCTGTGTGTGTGTGTGTGTGTGTGTGTGTGTGTGTGTGTTGCGGAGGGAGAGAAACGTCCCATAGCGCGTCGTCGACTCTGCTTGTGTGTGCCAGCTGACTGTAGTGATTCCACAATGATTTAAAGGGGAAAAAAGGTTATTAGAAATGCACTGTAAAACCTGCTCAGCTCTTGGTTCGCTCTGCATTGACTCCCCCCAGACCCCCCCCAAAAAAACAAACACAAACAGGGAAGACATGCTGAAATAGGGTGTTTCTTTTGCTACGCTAATTATACGACACAAATATATATGATTATAAATATATATATATATATAGAAATCTAAATATATATTCTTGCTTCCTTGTGTACACCGAGTAGCAGATTTAATCAGACTCGCTTTGGGTAAAGGGACGTCGCCATGATTTTAGCATGCGAGTCTGTACTGATGCTCACCAGGTAAAAAAAAAAAAAAGCCATTGTGATGAATTTAAACCACACTTTTGATATTAATGTGTATACATATCTGTTCACTGGCATATATTTTGAAAAAGAAGAAAAAAAAAGAAAAGTACTCTCAGGGCCTCTCAGTTAACTTCAGACAAAAGGAAAACAGGCGGAGGGGGATGGATTCGAACACGTTCTCAGTTTTCCTCAGGCCGTGCATATTTTACGTGTAATCCTTTTTAACGGTATTTATTCGTATACCAGTTAAAGACCGGCATGCGAAGAAAGAAAATAAGAAATAAATATATGAAAGAAAAAAACCTCAAGTGTGAACAGGCGACGTGTCACAGCGACCAATCATCCGCGTGTTACTCAGACATGTCCGTGTCTTCGTACTTCGAACTCGTGGTTTTGTTGGTGGAGGGGGGAAAAAATGGCCGAGCGCATTATCCTACCTGAACCACTTCCAAATATTACAGTGTTTTGCATGGGGTGGGGGGAAAAAATACAAAATAAATAAAAAAAGAACTTGAGTGAACTATCTAGACATGTGTGGGCGACTATTTAATCGTGCACAGTATGCATGCGTGTCTTAACCAGATCCCGGCTGGTTTTATCCTTGGTTTTTTTTTTTCGGTTCTGGTTTTATTATTATCATTTTTTTTAAAAGTTCTTGTTGGCTTCGGGTTCCGGGGATTTCCGGCTCAGCTGAAAACTGCCATGCGTCGTACTGCACAGAACCGAGCGAGACTTTGAAAAAGAAATGGTAATCCGCGCGCTTGGCTTGGTGTGGACGGTGAAGGCCGTTGTTCTTTTTGGCTCTCGATCACATTCGTGCTTCTGCTGTTGCCTCAGCGACTGAAACTGACTTTGCCTGGAAAAAAACTCGATCACTGAAAGCCATATAGTGAAACGGTGCTAGATGTCTGTCGCTCCATTCACATTTCGGGAATGCAATAGTGTGTGCTATGACTTTCACGTACTCTTTATAGCATGCCGTGCTAGTAGTGCCCCTAAATCGGTCAGTTAGCAACGTTCAACAGGGGTTTTGTTTTCTTTTGTTCTTTTTGACTGAGAATCTACTTTTAACTGTTATAAGGTTACTGTTAAGCGCGTGACGCTGCCTTCATAGCGCGTCCTCGCCGCGTCGTATTTTACTGCCCGCGCGATCACATCAAGTGCATCTGCCTTAAATTTAAAAGCGTGTATTAAAAGGGGACTTAAACGCGTTCGTCTTGCTCTCACCAAAACTTAATATGTACCTGCCATAGGGTCTTTTACCTTAAACAAGCACTATATGTAAATGTTACGGTTGAAAAAAAAAAAAAAAGAAAAAAATATACAGCTGCCATATACATAAGCATTTTAGCTTTTGGGGGGAGGGGAGGGAGGGGCGGGATGGCGTCAGGGGGACCTGTTGGCTGTTTATACTGTACTCTTATTTAGATTTATAAGCAAATTTTCACAATAATCAGATTCCTTGAACCTCAGTGTTACCTGTACTGAAAAAAAAAAGAATACACATACAAATACATAGAATCTTGTAGTCTTTCTGTGATCTGATTAATAAATAATCTCACAGCTTGTGTGGTGCAGTTGTGTTCCAATAAGCAGCTCCGATTCTTTAGGACTTGTGATTTGTTGATTGCTCCGTAGATGCCACTGATTGTTTACCAATAACTATTTCTTTTTTTTTTTTTTTTTTTCTTGCTGTGGGCTTGTGGATTGTTTACTGTTCTAATACTCGCCCTGGCCTGTAGGGGGCGCAGCATCCACTCCGGAGCCTTGCCCCACCCACACCAACACCAGCCCCCGCCCCAGGGGGGCCAACAACAGGGCCTCACCTGTTCTGTGTTAGGAAGTTTGTTTTTTTTTTATTTGGTTCTTGATTTCTTTTCTTTTTTTGCTTTGGTACTTGCACATTTACAGTTACCTCATTTTTGCCATGTTTGTATTTGGAAGAAAAAAAACAGCAAAAAATAAAAAAGCTAATATATATTATATATAGGAAATGGTTCTTAATGCTATAATTTTCATTCCATTTGAATCATATTGTTTGTAGCATTTAACATATAACTAGGTATAGTGTATTATTATATACACGTCTGTATACTGATTGAAATTTTTAAGATTTGTACTTTTTTTAAAATGAAAGTTGCTAGTTCTGCTTTACCGAGTAGTGCAATCATATTTTTTTTAATTGTTGTGGCTGATTTGAGAGGGTTGTTCACTAATAAATGTATGATGTATACCAATACTACGCAGACTAAGTAATCCCTGCTTTAACTGATCTTGCACAATACAGCTGTTTACCATTACAGTATCTGTCTGAAGCTTTCTTACACACACACACACCACCACCATGACCCCATGTTTGCATGTGTGGATGCTCCTGAAAGTGCAACAGGAAGCCAGCAGGCTTGATTTTTATAGTAGAAGGGAAAATCCCCCGCATTAACCAGCTATTTGATGGAAGAAACGAAGCGCGAGTTCACATCTGTCTGTGATTACAGCTCCGTCTGCGTTAGTCACCCACGCTGGGTTCCAACACGGCTCCTTTCCTCGTCATGACTCTTAAATTAAGCTCAGAATCGCCACATGCTGTTTCACTTCTCTCTGCACCGTTCCTCATGGGATTGAAAACATACCGCATGTTTTGTTCAAACAATGAGGACTTTAAAATCAATTTTTTATTCCGTGACGTGGTGGATTTATTTATTAATTTATTTCCCCTCCATGATGAACCTACTAAAGATTCTGAAATCAACATGGCTTAAAGCAGGGGTGTCAAACTCTTTCCCTAAGGGCCACATCACTAAATTTCGAGGCCATTGAGGGTCGGATAATCTAGTCCAAAAGTGCAACCGTGAAACCTGCACGGCAAAATGATTTAGTTTATAACGTGTTCTCTTTATTTACTTCCCTGTTCTAAAGATGATTGACAGCAACGTGCAAACTTGCAATCTTTCTTGAGACATAAAAGGTACCCGAAATAGGTTTGCCGCCACCTCGTGGATGGATGACGCAGGGGTCAACGCAGCCAGGCCTTCGACAGCCCAAGACTAGTAACCCTGGAAGCATTTTTCGAGTGTAAGAAGAGAAACACACGCCTAGCTGGCTACGTAATCTACAGATGTCAGACATCTTTGTCTTGAACAAGAGCTACAGGGCAGCATTCTGTAGTTTTCGTTTCGTCGTTGACCGCCTTGTATGTACATTTACAGCATGTGGCAGACACTCTTATCCAGAGCGACTTACAATTATCATTTTTATACAGCTGAGCAATTGAGGGTAAAGGGCCTTGCTCAAGGTCCCAACAGTGGGGATTGAACCGCTGACCTTTGGGTCAGTAACCCATCGCCTTAACCACTAAGCATCCACTGCCCTATGTACACTTGGGCAGAGTTCATACGTGCTCACTCGGCCAATCAGAGGACCCCCCCTTCTCCCCTAATTTTAGTCGTATCCAAGTCCCACCTGTCAACTATTTCCTTCCCCATCACATGACCACCAACCAGGGCATAAGCATGCACATGCACCCCTCCGTAACATGTAACGCCTCTTCTTGAACTTGGAGGCGACCTTACACAATCGGAGGGAAAGCGCCATCTGCCCCCTCGTACGAATGAACATGCAGACGCCCATGATTAGCTGGTGATTGCTGGGAGTGACGGGAGTGAGCGTATGCCATCCCTCCCTGCCGTGAGAGCTCAGCCAATTAGCTCCCACGGACTCGTCACGGATGGCTGCGTCATCAACCTGGATTTGGACGTGCGATCGCCCGGGTGACAGTCATGCTCGTTGTTGATGCACCACTCAGGAGCAGCGAGCTTCTTACAAACGGATTTTGTTGCAAAACTGTAACGTATGTAGGTTTAGTGGTTTTTAACAGGACGCTGGTGAGTTTTCTGAGCAACTAGCCGTGGAGGTTGGCGAATTGCAAAATTCTGTATTGACCCCGATGATGGTTTCCTGGTAATGGTTGATGTACGATAATCATACACTTTGAAAGCACTCGCGTTCCACAGTTGGCAGGGCAGTTAGCTTTGGCCCAAGGAGTTTGACACCTGTGGCTTAAAGGTTAGCAATCCCCACCAGATCGTTCCCAGAGACAAACACCATGACCGGTTTTAAAATGTTTAATTTAGAATATGAAAATTACATCTTTACATGATCAGCCCGTTCGGATGAAAGACGCGAGGCGTTTACAGATGACCACGGGCACGCGATGGGCAGACTTTACTACAAGAACGTAAACACAGCCACAGAGAAAAGCTGTGGCTCCGCCCCCCTCCAGGTGAATTTTAATGTTAGGAGTCACAAACTTCATCAACCCTTGTATGGTCGTTGCATGTTAGCTTGAATTGCTTTATTAAAAAAAAAAAAAAAAAACAACAAAAAAAAACAACCGGGCTATATTCACGCTCGTCTTTAAATATCTAGGTCGTATTTACAACGCTGTTCACCTTCCGCTTACGTAAAACGTTACCTCTCAGAAGGGCGGGGAGATCCTTAATTTAATCAAAAGGAGATTCGGCGATCCCTTGCACGCGGTGGCCGCTTCACAGAGCTGAACAGAACAGGGCCGAGTGCAATCGTGTGTGGGCGTGTGTGTGTGTGGGCGTGTGTGTGTGGGAGACAGAGAGGAAGCCGGGGTTTCGGGCTGAATGTCAATAATCGTCCGTGAGGTCCTGCACGAACAGCACCTCGGAGCGGCTCAGCCCGGCTTCCTTTAGTGTCGGGGGGTTCGGCTGCTCCTCCGTCGGCAAACAGGGCAGCACGTGGCGTGGGAAGCTCGTCACGATTTGGAATTTCTCCGGTGTCTCCTTCAGGGAAAACAGGAAGTCGTGGATGACCTAAAAGAGACGAGGTGAGAGGGGGGAAAAAGAACAAACTGAACTCTCGAGATGATCAATTTTCAAGGTGCTGCCACATCAGTACCACAAAAAAAATCGTCTCAAAGGGACAAAACAACAAATCAAAATCTACTTTAAAGAACATATTTTCATATTTATTTTATACTGTAAAAATTCCAAAAGGGAAACTGACTTCTGCATTTAACCCATCCGATGTGAGCGTGCACGCCCGCGCACACACTCACACACACACACACACACACACACACACACACACACACACACACACACTCTCTCAAAGCAGAGGGTTGCCACACATTGTGGTGCTCGGAGAGCAGTTAGGGTTTAGGTGGCTTGCTCAAGGGCACTTCAGCCATGAATGTGGAGGAAGGGAAGGTGCAGCTCATTCCACGGTATCCATTGTTATGCCACCTTTAATCCTGTAGCACAAGCAGACAGTGGTGTGTGTGTGTGTGTTTACCGTCAGAGACTGGGAGAAGAGGAAACGTCGCTTGACGCGGGTGTCATTGGGCAGTTTGAACATGATCTCCAGGCAGTCTGGGTCGTCCTGCGGCGGTTCGGGGGGGAGACACTCGGATTTGCGCTCCTTTTCATCAGCGAGTGTCTGAGAAAGAACACACACAGACACACACATTAATATCACCCCCAATCAACACACTGGATCATTAACACCCCACCATGATTACACACGACTGACTAGACTCACCCTCTGCCTCCTCTCCTCGGCGAGGCATTTCTGCCGCGCTGCCTCTTCCTCCTGCCTTCTCTGCTCCTGCTCCTCCTTTTTTTTGCGCTCCTTCTCCTGATCGGCGCGCAGAGATACCAGGTACGCCTCGTCCTGCTGCTGCCGCAGGACCTGTGTCTGGTTCCTCTCTTCCCTGGAAGAAAGAACCGCGGATCGGATCTCATGATCGTCCTCGTTTAAGCTTTTCGGGTTTTTTTAACCATATTTACCTTTCCAGCCTTTCGGATGTCAGGTAATTCTGGTTGTCCTCCATGATGAAGTTGAGCTGGTTGATGAGATCCTCAGGCTGGATCAGACCCTCCAGCCTTCCCACCACAGTCATCTTGCGATCCTTCAGCATGATCATGGCCAGGAAGGGGTAGGTGTTCTCCCGCAACGCCTGAGACACTGAACGCAGGCACAGTACACCAGTTATACACATCAACTCATCGTTTTACATACAGTGCACCCCTTCGGAGACAGAAGTGGCGCTCGGACAGCGGTTACCTCGGTATCCTTCAGGCCTGCTGGTGGAGCACGCCCAGAACAGCATGCGCGTGTTGATGAAGATCAGTACCTCTTCACTACACAACGTGTTTCTACGAGGAGAAATTCCAGCAAAATGAGTACCTGTCCATTTTTACATAAGTACGAAACACAGACGCGAGATAAACACCTGCAGAATTCGTCCGTGTCCTGATGATCGTCACCGTGAAGGTAAACTAGCAAGTAGCGCAGTTCCCGTTTGGCATCGTTCAAAGCCTGGAAGAGAAAAAAGCTCTTAAAAACCAATTGCGGTTTTGTTTTTAACATACACACGCCTTTTCTAAAATGCCATCGTTCCTATGAACGACAACGGCGGAATGATGTGTGATCCTGTGATACCTGACTGTATGTTCCCTGGTAGAAAACCGGATGCGACCGTCCGTATTTCTCCTCAAAACTATGAATAAAGGACACCACGTCTCCGACAGGATCCGTTACACGACCCCGTGGATCTGGCCGAATAAACCTCAGGGCGAACCTGAATAAAAAAGAAGAACGGGTTCGAGACGTCGATATTACTCCCAACGTTTCTATATGGTTGTATTCTTAGTGTATTAATGTGTTATTACCTGAATATGTCCATAAGCGTGTAATATGTAAACCTGAACGGAAGCATTATCAAATAGTAACTCCATCCTAATAAACCCTTTAAAAAAAGAGAGAGAGAGAAAGAGAACATGTTAAATGAGGTTTGATTGAAAAACCATTTTGGAGTGATGTCATGAGCAGGGGGTGAATGTGAGCGCTCACTCTCGGCTGAGGCCTTGAGACGATATAGCTATACACTCTGTGGTCTCCTGTGTTGACCTGTAAGGGTCTGGTGGGTGGCGGGTTGAACACGCTCGGAACTCCTTCCTGCTCATTTAGTCTGTCTTGTACTGCAGCCTGAGGGGGGAAAAACATGATTAAGGATATTAATCCGGTCATTCTGTGCATGATGAGTAATATATTTCTACTCAGGGTTTTCCCAACTTGACAACGGATCATCATCTGGCACAGTGAGCGGTGCGTGTATGAAATTTGAGCCGCGTTTCTTCTTTTCTTTCCGTCGAGCTCTCCCTGGACTCTGAACATACGCTCGTGAATTCTTAATTCTGATTGGTCACAGGGTATTGATGTCCTGTATTTCCTCTTAGACACTAATGCAGCTGCAAATCAAGTTCCACAAGGGCTTGTATGACGGACGAGTTAATAAAAACGTCTAATTATTGATCCGGCGGTGTTTGTCATATCTTGTAGAGTTCGCACTTGTGCAAGAAGTCTCCAATCTGCCACCTTTTCGGCTCATGAACAGACGGCTTTGTGATTCCCAAGTACTGAACCAAAATGCTTTTACAGAAGTGATGAAAGCTCTGGGATTTGTCTGCTTTAAATGGATCCCTTTCAGGCTCTGCAGTAGGGCTGAGTAATGGGATGATCTGATAGTCAGATAGGATTATTGATATTGTGAGGGATGACATCATACCGCACTTACTAGGGGAAGTCGGGTCTAATTTCGGGCTTTTTTAATCAGTGTAAGGTTTTGAATGTTTGCTTCACCAAAACAGGAAAATTCATGCAAAACAGAAAACAGTTATGCAAAACACACACACACACACACACACTTTGGAATCCAGGGTTCATCACCGGTCCTCAAGTTTCATCCATTTGTTTTTTTGTTGTTGTAGTTTTTTAAATTATCGTTATTTCATCGATACTAAGCAGATTCATTACCTCGATGTTCCAGTTGTGCTGTTCTAACGTGCGCCGGCATTGGTCCATTGACTCCAGTCCTGTGAGGTCCTGTGTGATCCAAAACAATACAGGCAGTGAACTCTCTTACTCAGGACCAAATCAGGTAATTAAACAGGATAAAGAAATGTGGCATTGTGTCAATGTGGACACTTAATAATACCGTTAACACTAATAATAATAATAATCAAAGTAATGACACTAATAAATACCATAAGAAACTGGATTAAACCCTCATGGACACTAGAAAACCGCACCGAAACCACACACAGACAGTAACCTGAGCTCTCGAGCTCGTGAGGCGGTGATGCCGACCCATACACCACCCACACCGATTCATAAAACCAAAACACCGTCTTTTAAGGATCTTACTCTTTATAATACACACATTACATTGTTTTTAAATGCCATATCTTTGTTTTGGCGTCAGCGGTCAAGTTCATAAAGTCATTGAAGTCACGACCCTGTGCAAGACATGCAAGTTCTTCCAGGGCAACTTTGACAAGCCGAGATCTCCTTTGTGATTTGTTATGCAGGAAGAGATTTTAGGCTGCACTGAAATCAAACTGCAATCAGATGCAGCAGCAGCATTATGGACAAATGCATGCTTTCAAGCTAGTGTGTTGTGACAACCATTCTGCTGTATGATTTACTTAGTTTACTGTTTTAAAGAAACAAAGCTGTTGTTTATGTTCTGAACATATAAATATATTATACTAATCATGCTTTAGTGCTTTAGGTTGTACCCAGAAGGTTGTGAGTTCAAATCCTCTGATGACCATTCTGCTCTGATTTATTTTACTGTTTAAAAAAAAAACAAAGCTGTCCTTTAAGTTCTGAACATGTAAATATTATATAATAATCATGTCTTATTGCTTTAGGTTGTACCCAGAAGGTTATGAGTTCAAATCCCCTGACAACCATTCTACTCTGATTTATTTTATTCTTTAAAAAAACCCAAAGCTGTTCTTTATGTTCTGAACATATAAATATATTACAATTATAATAATCATGCTTTATTGCTTTAGGTTGTGAGTTCAAATCCTCTGACAACCATTCTGCTCTGATTTTATTGTTTTAAAGAAACAAAACTGTCCTTTATATTCTGAACATATAAATATATTATTATTATTATCATCATCATCATACTTTAGTGCTTTAGGCTGTACCCAGAAGGTTGTGAGTTCAAATCCTCTGACAACCATTCTACTCTATGATTTATTTTATTGTTTTAAAGAAACAAAGCTGTCCTTCATATTCTGAACATATAAATATGAATTATTATTATTATGATCATCTATAATGATTGTACTTTATTGCTTTAGGTTGCACCCAGAAGGTTGAGAGTTCAAATCCCCTGAGCACAAGAGTCAAAACCCTCAATTAAACACATTTTAATGCAAATGACAGTTTGCAGTTATCTTGAGTAGCTCCGCAGGGAAAGTAAATCAATTCAACACGAAGAATAAGAATAAATATGTCCCAGAGCTGAGACTGTACATGAGGTTTAAACCAACAGGACGCGCGAGCTGTGTGTGATGACAACCAGGCGCGTGCTGAGTAACTAACCGAACCAGCTAGCACAGCATGCTAACAAAGTTGACACTCACTGGCAGACGCTAACTGTTTGTTTGGGCCCTGTATGATAGGTAGCGGTACTTTGTTTCGTCAGGTATTTATTCAGTATTCGTTCTTACACGTCGTACAAATCCAGAAATGCCCCTAAACAGGATGAAGTAAAACGCTGAGCTACGCTGACGAAGCCTGGCTAGCGCAGTTAGCCGTCGTTAGCTTCCCACTTATCTACACAGAAACTGTCCTAAAACCGAACGCACAGTGACAGGAACTGAGACCCAGGTTTCACTAAAACCCGGGCCTCTGAATCAACCCACCAACAAACCCCGGACTACCTGAAACTGGAGGAGTTTCTCAGTTTGAGCCTGAGATAATTCCTGCTCCTCTGGCGCCGCCATCTTCCCTCACCAATTCCCGTGGAACACAACGTGATGACGTTTACGCCGAGCCGACGTCCTCGGACACGTCACAACTCACGTCGAGGCTCTCGCGCCTGCCGTCTGCCGTGCTGGAGGACGAGGAGGTGTTCCGGGTGGCGAGGCTGTGTTTCAATACGAGAAGCAGCGCACAAAGAACTGGGGGTGATGACGCAATAGAGTGGGCCCCGCTCTCCGCCGCTATTTGTGACGTCATCACTGTACAGAGCGACGCAGACACAAAGAGGGAAGAAACCCCAACGAGTCCGGCCTGTTGAAGAGCAATAAGTGGCCTCATTCCATTACATGGGTCATCTGAAGACTGGGGAAAATACACTTTTGTCTATGTAGTCAGAGAAAATACAAGAGTTACTGGTGAGATTAAAAAACTGTCCAGTGATTATTGCGCCGTAAACCCCGACAGGGAGATCAGGATCCTGATACAGTGGATAGGACTTAAGCCGGGGCTGAGATATTATCCCGCTTATGACATTATTACATGGCTACCTCCAAAACCCTGAATAAAAATTACTTTACTGGCCTAAATAAATTACCAGTGAGATCAACGAGGTGTAGGAAACTCGATTCCCGAAAATCTGAGATCGTCCTAAACGTTTTTAGGAAGAGGTACTGAAACCACCAGCGTTTGTGTGCCTGTTTTTCTCACATTGTGTGTGAAAAAAATCCCTGGCATGGATTTTCACCAAGCTTGGTGTTAAACACTACCCTACCAAATTCAAATTCAGATTTATTTGTCATGTACAAAATCATATACAGTACAGTATGTAGTGAAATGCTTAGTACGACTGTCCTAAAATGTGAAGAATAAGCTATCAAGACCGGTGCCCCAGAGATGATTTGATATTGGAATGTATAGGTCAAAGGTCAAGGTTGCAAATTTTTGGTGATTTAGAGAGTATAACTTAGTATTAGACATGCCGTTACACTAGCAGGAAACCATTACAGACTTTTGTTTGAGAAAATTACTTTTGACCTTGAGAGACCTTGAAAGGTAACAGCCAGTTAGCTTAATGTGCGTGTCTTTGTGCTGTGGCAGGAAACCGGAGTTCCTGGAGGAAACCCACACGAGCCGCCCTCGCCGTGTCTGGGAGTCGAACCCTGGCAGGACCTTCTTGCTGAGAGGCAGACGTGGTAAGCACTACACCGTGATGACGTTTTTTTATTTATGTATCTGTTTTATCTGACCTTTGCTCTTTTGTTTTTCTCCTTGTTACCTGACAATTTATTCTTTACATTCTGGACAGTGGGCGGCACGGTGGCGCAGTGGTTAGCACATCCGCCTCACAGGAAGAAGGTCCTGGGTTCGATTCCCAGCTCGGGAGTTTCTGTGTGGAGTTTGCATGTTCTCCCTGTGCTCCCCGTGGGTTTCCTCCGGGTACTCCGGTTTCCTCCCACAGTCCAAAAACATGCACAGTAGGCTAATTGGCTGTTCCAAA
>JAOUQZ010000024.1:9218241-9229318 GCA_028564935.1 Neosilurus hyrtlii
ATATATATATATATATATATATATATATATATATATATATATATATATATATATATATATATATATATATGCCCTGCATTTCCACACCTTTAAAACCCCTTCTCTACAGATCTCTCCATTGCGAATTGAGACGCAGCCATCTCACATCAAGGTGTGGGCATCACTGGTCATGTGACCTGTGACGTGTCCGCCCGAGGACTGCCAGAAAAGATCCAGGAGGGAGCGCGCGAGGAGAGCAGAGCTGAACCGACTCGAACCGATTCAGTTGCTGAGGAGGAGATTTCACACCGCGGCAGAAGAATTACTGAAAGATTTCACCTTTCACAGTTTACTGAAGAAAAGAAATAAACCCCATTTCACTTTCCGCCCGTCTGGAGACCCCGGAGGAACCCCGGAGGTAATTCCACTCTGTTCCAGCTGGTTTTAAACATGTTAAACTGAGAGAGTAACGGCTGAGGTAAAACCTGATGCTCGGCTTTTCCTCGAAAACTTCAGTTCTCTCTTAGGGGAGTCAAAAACTTGTTTAAAAGTGAATTTTACTTTAATAAGATATGTGTTATTTCTGTCCAGATTGCTGGAAGTTTCCTAGTTTCCTCCAGATTCACTGGCTCGAGCTGGTCTCTCTCTTCTTCTCTTCTTTTCTTTCATTCGTTTGTTTTGTTTTCACACAAACTTGACAGTCTGGAAGATTCTCCAGCACGGTGTCTAACACACCACACACTATAACATCAACATTTCACAGAACACACACCTCATTACTTCTAAATGCATGCTGGGAAAGTGGCTGGAAGTCGCCACGTGACGTCACAAATCGAATTTGCATGCACTTTTAATCGTCATGGCCGATCGGAAGTCACGACATGAGATTCAGAAAGAAGGATGGAGCGGATTAGTTCTGTTTGGTAAACATGTTGTTCTTATCGAAAGGCGCCGTGTTTTATTGCGGTGCTACAGTCGGTGAAGATCAGGGATCGGTGGTGTTGGGATAAAGAATGACCTGCAAATAATATCAATAATCAATAATCATCACTGATTTGTGATTGGGAAGAATACTGGTGACGATTGGATGTTGGCAAGAATACCGAGCAGTGATTGGTTGTTGGGATGCAGACTGACGAGCGATAATCCGGAAGGAGAGTGATCAGTGGTTGGTTTTTGAAAAAAAAATTATTGGTTGTTAGAACAAATAGCGAGCAGTGATTGGATATCAGGAAGAATAACAAGCATTGATTGGCTGTCGGGAAGAATAGCGAGCAGTGATTGGTTGTCATGAAGAATAGCGAGCAGTAAATGGGTTGTGGGGAAGAATATCGAGCAGTGATTGGTTGTCGCGAAGAATAGTGAGCAGTGATTGGTTGTCATGAAGAATAGTGAGCAGTGATTGGTAGTCACGAAGAATAGCGAGCAGTAATTGGGTTGTCGGGAAGAATAGCGAGCAGTGATTGGTTGTCATGAAGAATAGCGAGCAGTAAATGGGTTGTCGGGAAGAATAGCGAGCAGTGATTGGTTGTCGCGAAGAATAGTGAGCAGTGATTGGTTGTCATGAAGAATAGCGAGCAGTGATTGGTTGTCATGAAGAATAGCGAGCAGTGATTGGTTGTCAGGAAGAATAACAAGCTTTGATTAGCAGTTAGGAGGAATAACGAGAATTGATAGTCTGATGGTAAGAACCGTGAGCAGTTATTGGTTGTCGGGAAGAATAGCAAGCATTGATTGGCTGTTTTGGAAGAACAGTGAGCAGTGATTGGTCACTGAGAATAGCGGTAATGAGAAGTGGGAACAGTTGTCATCAGAAACAAAAGTAATCAGTGTTTGGTTATCGGGATGGTGGTGACCAGTGATTGGTCGTTGGGACTCTGTTTTGCTTCATACACTGATGATGATGATGATGATGATGATGGTCATTTCAGCTTTTTTATTGAAAGTAAGGAATTCTGTCCAGCGTTCAGATAGAGCAGTGATTGATTTTTCAGTTCATTAATAATTAGTCAGGAATAAACTACCCTTCATTCTCCAAACCTGCTACAGAAAATCCTGAGCCGGTGAAATACTTCAGATTCTTGAGTTACAGATATTAAAACCCCATTTCTGTGAACTGTGGATGAAACCCAGTGCTTCCTTCTGGTTCTTTTAATTGTTGAACCTGAAAATCAAGCAGGAGTGACAGAAGGATGTACGTTATGTGGATATTCAGAGTAGAGGTGGGATTGTGAAGGTGAAACCGGCAGTAGAAGTATGTGGCGTACGCATTCTACCCATTATTTATTGTTTTGATGACTTTATGATTAATTTCCCTTTTGTTTTGTGGAGCTATGTTTGTTCTTGCGTGAGAAAATGGGGTGAGAACAAAACAGCAGGACAAAACAAAAGGGAAATGGGGCAGGATGGATGATGATGGATGCTTTTCCTTTATAAAGAGGAGAGCTTGGAATTATATTTCGAGTTTCTGAACGTAGCTTTGCTGATTCAGTTCCACGGAATGATGATGAACGGCTATCCGGATCTCGTTTATTTATAATGAAAGTGGAAAGGTGGGATTTCTTTCAAGGTTAACCTGGGTGTGCTTTTCAAAATGTTTTGTTTCCTGTTGAATTTTCTCCACTGTTTTTTTTTTCCTCCCGCTACTTTAGTCGTTGCCAATTCCACCCGTCAGGTATTCCCTCCTTAATCCATAGGTCCACGTATGCAAGCACGTGCCTTCTCTGTGGCATGTGATGCTGCCTCCCACATCTTTATGATATGCTGTGCACGCGCACTCGGGGGCGGCCTAACTCGGTCGGCATAGCTCTATCCGCACCTTTTGTACGAATGAGCTCACAGACGCTTATGATTGGCTGGTGATCATATAAGTATGTCATCGCTCTTTCCCGTGAGAACTCGGCCAATCAGCTCCCATGGGCTCCCGGTCACGGATGCTTGTGCTACGTGATAAACGAGGCCCGGCATCATGAACATTACATACCGTTTTTCTGCTGCCTCGATGAGTCACTACTCTATTACAGATTTGTGATCCCAAAGGCACCGACCGATATGAGGCACGTACCGAACGCCAAAACCGTTCACTCCTCAGGTACACGGTGTACAGTACAAACCCGTGTCTTTTTCACGGTGCTATGATTTTTCACTCGAGGTTGTGATTCATGTATAAATTGTACCTCAACAGTTAAACGTTGGTAATAAAGATTTCTGAGTCGTCTTCTGACTTCTGAGGCTTGGACTTGGGTCAAAGGTCAAAGGTGAAAGCTACACCTTAAAAAAATAAGCTGAGCAATAAGGCCAGTGGTTTCCAGCCTCATAAGAAAAGATCGTAGTGTTTAATGTACGGGGCTTTATTTCGTCCCCTCCGGTTATCCGTTTCATCACTGCTCGTTCTCAGCACGCCGCTTCTTCTTCTTCATGGACGGTGATGTAAAATACCTTGTAAATCTCACTTGGTGGAATGTTCCCTCACCCCCCTCCTCCTCCTACTTCTCCTCCTCGTCCTTTTGGATGTCTGTCCGTGCTCGGTTTAAACGGTCAACGCCGGAGCCAAAAATTTGAACAAGTTGAGGTTTTCTGTCTCTCTCTTTCTCTCCCGCTCCCTCTCCCTCCATCCGTCTCTCTGTGTGACTCATGTGGGTGTTGGGCTGAAATAGTTTGGTGTAGTTTTACATTCCTTATATAGCCCGTGGAGAGGGGACGACACGTAAAGCCTCACCCCCGACACAAGGCCGAAGAGTCGGAGGGTCGCACTCGCTTTCAGGACCGGCGTTCATCCTCGTACTTTTCCTGGCTTTCCAGTGGCTGATTTGGAGGTACGTTGACGCTGTTGAGTCAGACGCCCGCTGGAGATCGAGCATCGTGCTGGACTTGTCCTTTCTGGGCTTTAAATGGCTTTCGCATTGGTTTGGTTGTAGGATCTCTCTTGTAGTTTGTCAGAAAGTTGGCTTGAGTGGGTTGTGTTGTGCGGTGGGTCTGTTTCTGCCTGGTTCTGAAACTTTTTAAATCTCTGAGCCTCAGTGTCGGTGCTGTAAGTGGAAAGTTCAAGAGTTTAATAGCCTCCAATAAGCTTAATACGGACAGAAGTACTGGGATTACGTTTGTACTATGTGGATCAGCACAGTTTTATTTTATGCTCGATGTCAGTCGTCTCTGAGTTGCGGTGACGGCATGAAAGGAGGTGGATGTTTTGAATAATTTCCCAGTTCTGTTGCACAACATCTGTACCTTTCACGACACGCTCAAAATAAGCTGGCCGACTTCCCGACTTGAGCGTCTCACAGCTTTAAATAACAGAGGAATACTCTGAGCTCATTCCGACGCGCCAGTGAGTTCGATGTGAGTGTTCTACTCGGTCTTTATTAAACAATGATACCGGGCACGTGTTGGAACACTAAGGGTTATGGGCGCAAATCTGCAGCGTTTGCTGGTTCCGCTGCACGTTTAACGAACAAGTGAACGACTTTAGGCCTCAAACTCTCCCATGTCAATTTCTACACTTTGAAATGTTTGACCATGAAGTCAGTTCAGAACCGTTTCAGACTGGAAACGATTCCCAGCAGCCAAGTTTACCAATGGCGGGTTCGTTCTCAGAACGTGATGCAACAGATCAGCTCCGACACGAGCAGCCAATTAAAGACGGGTGGGAGGGACGTTATCCTTTTAGTGCACGGTGTAGCACTAATGATATGATATGATATGATGTGGTAAGACTTTGATATAAGGCTATAAAGCCTTTAATGATGGTTTAATTTACGTGGAAGATCAGGGAGCTCATGCTGTGTCTGGGAAACTGGCTCGCAAAAGTGGAAAATAAACGAAGCAGAAACGTTCACGAACAGCAGACCGGTCGAGACGTCGGCTCCTCGGGGTTTCGCCTTCACTCCCTTTTCGGCTGTAATTACGTTGCGATGAAAGAAGACCGTCCTCAGTCTCCCTTCCCTCATCTCTCTCTCTCTCTCTCTCTCTCTCTCTCTTTCACACACAGGCCATGAACGTTTACAGCGTGACGCTCAGCGGCCCGGCGCCGTGGGGTTTCCGACTCCAGGGAGGGAAGGATTTCAGCATGCCTCTTACCGTGTCCCGGGTGAGTGTAATCTATCTTTCCTCCCAAAAAAAGTGCTCGACGACTTCACTCCCACCGACTAATCTGTGGAATTTTTTCTGAAGACGTCACCAAGAAAAGCGCCAGCCGTGCAGGAACACTGGAACACCACACACACACACACACTCACACACACTCACACACACACTCAGCAGTTTTTCCCAAACTGTTTCCACACTTTCTTCTCTCTGTCGTTCAGTAAATAAATATTGTTTGGTTAAAAATATAATTAACAATATTTTTGTGTGGTCAGCATTATTTGATCACCGTTTTTACGTTCTCAAAAAATGTGAGTGTGGATCTTTTTTAAAGTGCCTGTGAAGCCTTTGAGGAATAAAACTCGAAGCAGATATGATGTAGATTTCTATCTCTGATAAAAACTACAGTGAAGGTTGAATATGATATTAGATCAGGTGAACATACAGACATTAAAAACATGGCTGCGAGCCGACTCGTAGATGTAAAGCTGAAACACTCCAATATTTCTGGAAGCCGAGTGGGTGGGGTTTTTATTTAGTTAGCCCCCGCAAATGTCTGTGCTTGGAAAACAGTTCTCATGAAAGCAGAATCTGTGTTGGAATTCGACTGTCTCAACTGCAGAGACATCAGGTCATCCCTAACCACACAAACGTCATCAGATCTAAAGAACAAAAATTCGTTAAGGCTAGGTCTGTTGCGATCACATTTTTGTTAGACGGTAGATTGTCGCAGGACCATCACGGTTATTATACGTATATATTAAAGTATAAAGCTACAGTGATAAGCAAGTACAAGCTTTTAAACATTATCAGACATTTATTTCTTTAAAACATTTAAAAATTGTCGTATAAAATGGAAAATTATTTGTAACCTCCGAATAAACTAAACCAATTTAACGAAAGGTTTACAGTTAGAAGCAGAGGGAAGATAATCTGTAGCGGAACCTGGAAAACGCCCTCGGCGGAGTTTTTTTTCTTTCTTATGTAAATAAGCACATGTTAATCACAGTGAGGTAAATGATTGTGATTAGTTGCATTAATCGTACAATGGGGATTAATTTACTATCCTGACAGGCCTAGTTTAGGCCACGCCCAATGAATATTTGGCGCTGTAAAGCAGCGGTCACCAACCCTGTTCAAGGAGTTTTACTTTCCTGTAGGTTTTCTCCTCAGTCAGACTCTATCACACCTCTTTTAGCTGATCCAGAACAACCAACGATCAATGGTAAGACGGTCAGGTGAGCGTGGGGGGGGGGGGGGGGGGGGGGTTTTTTGGGGGGGGGGGGGGGGGGGGGGGGTATTGGTGTTGGAGCCCAAGACTTCACCCACAGGGATGGTTACCCCTGCTCTAAAAAGATTTTGTTACACAGTATTGACCAATGACTGTCGAACAGTTATCGACCGATAAACGTAAACCAGATAAAGACAGATGTTAGCTGATGTTGCAGTGTCAGCATTCCTCGCTGAAGTATTCCTAAAAAGCTGAACTCGTCATTCCTCCCCCACCTCCCCATGCTAATAGAAACGGAGCTATGGATGCACTCCCGACGCCTTGAGGCACGTTGCTCATGCCGAACAGAAATCATGAAAGCATCAAACACATCCTGAAAAGGAAATGGTAACGAGGGAAATAACGAGAACCGTATGCTTCGAGCCTCAGCGAGGGCCGTTTCGACACTCGCATTCCTTCTCAAACATGTCAGTGCTTGATATTAAACCCGTGAAGGAAGGCTCCGCGCAGCTCTTTCTCTTGCCTCACATGGATATGTTGAGGGTTTGTTTGGTTTCTCGGATGCCTCCCGTAAAGGTCAGAGAATCTTGGCTAACAGCTACTTCCAGAGCTTCATATTGAAGGCTGTGCACTTTTCCGTCCCTTGTATGTGCAGCATCAGGAAGGAAGACGGCTTTTTAAGGGTGCCAGGGTGCCATAACCTTAAATGAACATTTATTCATTAAAGAAATGTCTAGTATTGAGGAAAAGGCTAATAGAAAACTCTTCTGAGTTTTGTAGTTTGGGGAGATAAGAACGCTGTGGGAGCAGTCCAAAGGTATCTGATCCTCAGTCCTCATGGAAACAATACTCTGGGCTTCATGTCAAACAAGCATGGCACCATCCGCATCAGGGGTGCAACATTTCCCCGCATGGCCTTGCATACCGGGTAACCTGATTGGTCCGACTTGTCTTGTTGTTTTTTTTTTCCACTTCGGAGATGCAATGGAAATTAAAGAGCAACGATAAAAAGCAGATAACCTCCCCGTGGCCCGGTACGCTGACGTCCCAAAATATTTTCCGTTGTTGCTCGAGTGTTTGTACAGCAAACCTGCAGGCCTTAATATGAGGTGTGGAATCGTACAGCTGGAAATAATTGTATGCGAACGCAAACCTGCTGTCATGAGCCCATCATCAGTCTCGGGGTCCAGACTCGGGTACACATACCAAATGTCAAAGCAATCTGTGCCTTCAAAGGCACTCAGAGGCACAGTTTAATACGAGCGATGCCGTGTAAAGCTCTCGTAACGCTCTTGTAACTCAGTGTCTCGACTCCAAGCTTGTTCTGACAAGACCTGCTGCAGCCAAGTTTCGTTCTCTGTCTCTTTTAATCCGTGTCTGCGCAAACTTCCCTGGAAATCTTCCATGGATATGAACATGACAGCTAGACGATTTCACCCATGTGCCAGAAATGTCATCATCGGTAAGGTCTTTCATTGTGACACTGTCAAACGCAATACGACGTCAAGTCAGTCGTCCGTTCTCTTGTTTCTTTTCCCCCACGTCATGTTTTATGATTGAGTTTATGACCTCTTTATGAGCGTGATTCAACCCAGAGCTTCTTGCATCTGTTCTGCCGTCAGTCACCAGTCAAGGTTGAGCTCGGCGACGGAGAGAATCACCTGGATGCGAGGTAGACGGCACGCAACGTGTCTGCTTTCAGCTTTCCGATGACCTCATGTGTCTGAGTGACAGGAGTGCATTGCGCAATAGAGCGAGCTTGTCCGTACGTGCGTGTCTGATACGGAAAAGGGATTGATGGTGAGAGAGACAGTCGATCAACAAGACGTCTGGAATAATTGTTTACACTTTGTTGTGTACAGAAGATACATTGAGGTGGGGTTGCTAACGGGTTCCACTTTTTTTTTTTTTAGAGACGAGTGTTTTCATCATGTGGTCACATGATTTTCACCCGAGCCCTTTGGACATATTACAGTGGGTACATTTATATACGTAGACCTAGACTCAGTCTTTTGACTAATCAGATAGAGCTTTGGTAGAATGAATCACATATACAATGGGATTTGGATTCTGCTTTGGCTCCCGAAGGTGGAACGGAGCGGAAGCTATAGGAATGGGTTCCGTATGACTTGCTAGTGCGCTAACTTTGGAGGGAAATGAGATAGGATCATGTTATTTGGTGCTTGGGTTCCCCTCAGGTGCAAATAGGGTGGGATTCATTATGGGTCACCTTGACCTTGTTTCAAGCTCTCAGAGTCACTTTTTAGGACATATCGGACTTCTCGAATGCTCTGACTGTCGGAGCGGAGTGTATGGACTCCTGTGGTCTATTTATATTTTTTACTATATTAAGTGAAAAAATGCTTGAGAACATCTTATAACAGGACCAGAGTCCTCGGTGTAATAAGTCTTTTGATGTCAACCCACACGCCGTGTTACGGTACCTGCCACGCCCTTGTCAGGGGAGCAAACCTGCGGATTAGAGGACTAAAGTGCAACAGACCGGCGGCACCTCTTCTGTCTTCACCTCCGGAGTGGCTCGGTAATGAGTTTATGCTGGAATGCGAGTCACTCAGGCTGAAGTTAGCTTGACGTGACGGGAAGAGTGACTGTTCCCACAGGTGTGATTCATCCACTGAGTCAGTGCACCCCTGTCGAGTTTGGACAAAATGAAAAGTTTGGTTTCCTCTCCGTGTGGTGGACTGGACTGATGTGTCAAGTCTCCTTTTTCCTTCCCTCCCCTTCCCTCGTTTGTGTTTGTCCATTCTGTTCTGGGTCCTTCTAAACCTCTGCTGTGCCCGATCAGCACAGATTTTCAGCATTCCAAGCGTTTTAGCACCGCTGTCCCACCCCTCACAACACACACTGGCCTCTTGTGTCTTCTCAGCCTGAGACGGCACTACGGGATTCTTCAGAGGAGCTCGTACACGCCTGTAACACGCGATGCAACATTTCCAACAGATGTTTAGTGTTAGTTTCCACTCCTGTGACGGATCATTCTTCTGGTTCGCGTCAACACATCTTGTCTGGACACGAGCTGAGCTGTAATGATGATGTAATCTTTTTTGATACATTCTCACACGTCCCTCTTGGTTTTATCCTCGATTATGCCTTCATGTCTTTATGGCCTTGTTCTCCTCTGCGTCCCTCAGCCCGCATTACTCCTGACGTTTAACGATCTGCGAGAGACATAAATTAGACAAGCGCTCAGCACGAAGCGCTTCCACTCATAAAATCAGTCATTTCTTGCTGATATGATTCCCAGCCACGTCATAGATTGAGGCGAGGATTTTGTTCTGAAACAAGGATTTGGAGAGAGGGGTCGAGTTTCTCTTGTAAGGGCTCTCCGTAGCTCTTCCCTGATGGCTATTTATGGATCTGACGCAATGGTGTCTCTCAGCCCCCGTCAATCCACCAACCCACCAAAATAGGCAGAGGAGGAAATAAATTAAATGTAGCGAGAATGAAGTGTTCGAGCCGGTGAATTTGAAGAAAGAGGTGATCCGAGGATAAGTAGAAGTGAGATTTTTGAATTCACCCGAGCCGTGCTAAGCAACTTAAAGCAAATTCTGGAACATCTTGACGTCGTCTGACGCCCCGGTATTCGTTTGTCACGTGGTAGCTGTTATCTGACTAGAACTTGTCGAACGAATCTCTGGTTCAGTAAGGACAGATGTGTCCAGGTTTGATCTCGGCGTGTGAAAGGCCACGCTTTTCGTCAGTAACGAAGGGGTTCATGGGTGTCGTATGAAAGGCCTGAGCTCAGCACTTGCTGCTGTCCTGCTTTGAGTGGAGGAACAGCTGCGATGAACCTGAGCCCGGGACGCAGGTGCTTCTGTCCGTCAGCTCGGCCCTCGGAGCCTCATCGCTCTCCTCAGTGTCCTCCTTTATACGTTTCAGTTCCTCGGCTCCTCAAAACTCTGCACTCCCACTCACGCTTGCTCTCATTCTTTTATTTTATTTTCAACGTCTGCTTTTGAATTTCTTTGGCTGCCCGTTTTCAGTGATCGTCACGTGATCCTTGTTACCGCTACGAGAACAACGAAGTGCACGTGGTTTTGATAAACATTACAGAATACTTGGTGTATTAAGTAAGAAAGAAAGACCAGGCTGTTGGATGACTATACAGGTTTTTACATTTTCTTTTTTAGATGATGTTTAATTTTTTTAAAAGGAGAAGAACTTGAAAGTTACTCACAATCAAAATTCTGTAAAACCTGTCTGTGTGCGAAATCATAGGCTGATAGCTGCTCGTGTAATGATTTTATTTAAAAACTGAATTTCAGAACGATGACATCATCAAGGCCCAAGTTAACACCCTGTAACATTCAGTATTTCAGGTGTTTGTGTTTAAATATACGAATCCTGGTGCATATATAGTTTCCTACAGCACAGGAAATAATTTTAATCTAAACCTTTCAACACCTTCAAAACAAATATCAGTAAGTGACCTGAATGTATCGTAATCCTATACATGTTAACTTGGGCCCTGATGACATCATCATTCTGAGACTCAGATTTCAAATGACTGCCAGTAAAATCGTTAACCAGAAACTATCAGCCTCAAGTTTTGCACACAGAAGGAAATTAATGGAGTTTTAAATGAGATTAACTTTTAACAAGTGCCGACTTCTCCTTTAATGAACGACAGATCGCACTTTTGAAATGTTTGTAGTTAATGTACATAAATATCCGAGAGGAGCAGGTTGCTGTTCTCACCTGTATTAGAACTGAGATACCCCCCCCCCCGACTCTCTTCTTCTCTCTCTCTCTCCCCCCCTCTTT
>JAOUQZ010000024.1:9233504-9256645 GCA_028564935.1 Neosilurus hyrtlii
CTCTCTCTCTCTTCTTCTCTCCCCCCCTCTCTCTCTCACCCTCCCCCTTCTTTTCTCTCTCTCTCACCCTCCCCCCTCTTCTCTCTCTCGTTCACACTCTCTCTTCTTCTCTTGCCTCCCTCTCCCTCTCTTTCTCTCTCAATCTTTCTCTGTCTCTTTCTCTCTCTCTCTCTCTCTCTCACCCCCCCCACACTCTCTTTTCTCTCTCTCCACCCCCCCGCCTCTCTAAGCATAACTCTCTTGTAATCCCTCTACAAATCACTTATAATAACCAAGACATTGTTATTATTGTTCTTGGGTTACCTGGAATGTCCTTTGAGTGAGTCCCAATGCACAAGTAACTATAGCAACAAGAGCGAACACATTAACCTCCCAAACCAAACTGTTAATCTACCAAAATGAGCAACGACACAAAGGACAGGCGATGACATGAATGCTATTGAAATAAATGCTGCTGCTTTTTTATTTTATTTTATTTTATTTTGCTGTGATCTTATTGGAGTCCTGACTGGTGAGGCTGTAAAACTGGGTGGAGTGTCGAGGGAAGGATTCGGGACAGGAAATGACCGAATGCCGCAAGAGAGCGGCCTCGTGAACCATGTGTGCGACAGATGGCAAAAGATTTGCTGCTGCTTCGCGAGGAGGTTAAGGTCGTGCTGAGGCGTTGTACGTACACACACGGCGTCACGATGTAGCCTGATGAAACCAGACCAGCAGAGAAAATAAAAACGCTGCGACCGAGCCGTGGACGTAACTTATTCACGTCTGGTGGTTAAGTTTCATCATAAACCCCTCTTTATAGTATTGTATGGTTACTAAGGAGAATTATTAACTCTGCGCTAGCCGCTAGCCTTAGCTTGTTGCCTCTTAACATAAAGACATGCCAAGTCAGTTTTGCTTTAATTTTCTACAGTGAAGTTCTGAATCAGTACGAATTGTACGACTCTGTTTGATTAAAGATTTTTGTGTACTTTAGTGTAAACACTGAACACTATTTTTATAAGACTTTTAAATAAAATGATTGTCACAGTTAACAGAACATTTCTACCATCGAATAAATGATCGATTGCCAAAAGAACCAAAGTTTCCCCCAAAAAAGAACATGGATTCTCACTGAAGCAGGGCTTCGTTTGGGGAGGAAATAGCTGCCCAGGCAACATGCTTTGCCTTTGTTGAGTCATGTTTGATTTGTAAACAAAGTCTTTGGCTTGAATTGGCTGTGAATTGAAATGCTTCCTGTGGCGTGGATCATGAAGAAATCGAATCCGTATTGAAACAGGTGCTGCTTTGTTTGGCTTGATAAAGGCTTCGCAGTTCGGCGTTGATCCCCGCTGCACTTCCTTATTTGCTGTCTGTCATATTTAACCAGATGTTTAAGTCGGGAGGGCAATTTGTGGATGTGTTAGTGGACGCTGGTATCTTGGTGGGGAAATGTTTTCTGTAAGGATACTCTGAAACTCGAGACCTTCCAGGATAAAGCTGAGTGTAATCATGTTTTATTTACTCTGCGTATCTCTAGCTAGCTACTTTTTGGAGTATTGATGGAGTAAAAGTGCTTGCATGGGATCCTCTGGGTACTTTAGTTTCCTCCTACAGTCCAAAAGACGTTCACATTAGGCGAAATAGCTGTTTCAGATCGCCCCAGGTGTGTGTGTGTGTGTTGGCCCTGTGATAGACTGGTGAGCTGTTCAGGTCATACTCCACCTTCGCCCGGAGTCAGCTGAGACAGGCTCCAGCCTCAACGCAACCCTAATGCGATTCAGAAAATGGATGGCTGGAATAGTGAAGGCATGAGACGTCCTGACTGAGGCCGAAGCCCTGCATGACCCAGGTCTCACCGAATGACGCTGAGGGCATTTGTACTCTTCCACGTCTTGTTGCTTGAGTAACGCAACCCACCCAAGTAATGAGTCCGCGTTTAGCATCTGTCCGTGTACGCACTGACTTATCTTGATAATTACCATCTCATTTTATTGGAAGACACAGCAGGGTGTTTTGATTGGTCTGACCGTCTAACCATCGCAGACTCTGTCTTATTCTCGCCTTGTCCTTCGTGTCGATTTTGCTCGAAATCCGCCCGTGCTTCCTGGTCCCGAGGGTGCGATTACGAACCAGTGATGAGCCATTTCTTTATCTAGCTCTCTTGGCAAACACGACACTCTAAGAAAACACAGCAAGGAGAGACTGTAGGCATTTTTACAGACTCGTCAAGAGTTTACACGTTAAGAGTGTCCACTTTTCTGTGCGTTATTTAGCACAAACATTGGACACAAAGTCCCAGAATGCAGTGCTGACTTCCAGCAGAGACTCGCCTCACCCATCACGGGGATTCCCAGACGCGAGACGGCACCGTAATGACGGCTTTCTCGGATCGCGGCCTTGGGAGAAATTGCTCGGTTGACGGTTTATTTATGGTGTAAACCATGTAATTGCACAGTTTAGCATAAAAATCCAGGCGAGCAGCACAAAGATACGAGCAGAAATGCGAAAGTTGCATCCAAAATGACTCCACATTCATATATTATTTATTTTCGTGATTTAAAAATGTTTTTTTTTTTATTGTGGGAACTTGATTTACTGGTTTAGTGTGTAACCGGTTGCTCGGTTGAGCTGGTTTTGCTTGGTTGAACTCGATTCTCACTCCTCAGTCAGCAGGAAAGGAGCGAACGGCTAAACCGCGAGTTCTGGGAAATAAAATAAAATAAGCATTTAGGCTTTGAGAAGAATTAATGACACCAGGTTGTGTGATGATGCAAAGGATGATGATAAATGAGGTGGGTAGTTTACTGTTTGACTTATGCTAGTGTGTGTGTGTGTGTGTGTGTGTGTGTGTGTGTGTGTGTGTGTGTGTGTGTGCAGCTGACTCCTGGAGGAAAAGCAGCTCAGGCCGGAGTCGGAGTCGGAGACAGCGTGGTGTCCATTGGAGACTCGAACACTGAGGAGATGACCCACGTCGAGGCACAGAACAAGATCCGGGCAGCAACTGACTCCCTCAGTATGACACTCAGCAGGTACACACGCACGCACGCACGCACGCACACCATGAAAATATTTTTTGAATGAATTTAATACATTGTGAATCCTGATGATGATGATGATGATGATGATGATGATGATGGCAGATTGTGACTCGTACGGAACCCTCTTTGTTCGTCCATCTGAAAGTCAAAATAAAAAAAAATATACACACTCATTGACCTTCATGTGATGTTCCTGATCGTGTGAGAAGCACAATGTTGAGCACGAGATCTGTGGGTCATGTGACCTAAAATTTTCCGGAGAGTCCGGTAAAATCAGACAGCGAGGCTCTGACTGTGCGAAATGTACCTTCTTCAGCCCAGAAGCTCGAGCGATTCTGTGGTTACGCTATGAGTAATGGGAGCAGACAGGCTTACTCGAGTAGTCTCACACACACACACACACACACACACACACACACACACACACACACACTCGGATGCCGCGTCTCCCTCTTTTCTTCATCCTTCGAGAGCTCTGTCATTACCCCGCCGCTCTTGTATCAACTCACTCACACAGACACACACACACACACACACGCATGAAAAGCCACTGTAATGTTCCAGGCCGCACGCTTCTCCTTTTAAGGGACGAGCAGAAAATTTCCGCCTCGTGATTTCCTCAAAGCCAGCACGGCGGTCATCGAAGGCTCGTGTGGAAGTCCAACGAGCCGAGGTAACCGAGAGTGATGTCGGTATGGGTCGTGACTCGGCACGCCCGAAGCAGCGTGGCGTTCTTTTATTCTTTTTTTGCCTGGAGCCTGACTCGGAACCCGAAGTTCATTCTAGTAATCAGCCTCCAGCTGGCGCGGAAACCTGGAGAAGTGACCGGTATACGATAGCGACCTCGGATCGGTCAGAACAGGCGCATCCTGATATTAGACGTCATTGTTTCTATGGTAACCACTACTGATTGATGAGTGGAGCCTCAAAGTGTTTCATTCCATGTTTATTAAGCAACTTGAACTTTAATAGGGCTGTGGCGGTTAAGGGGTTAAGACTCGGCGTTACTGATCCAGTGGTCAGGGGTTCCAGCCCCAGTCCCACCAATTTTCCACTGTTGGGCCCTTGAGTGAGGCCCTTAACCCTCAACTGCTCAGTTAAATATTTGAGATAAAAGATGTGAGTTGCTCTGGATAAGATCGTCTGGATAAGAAGTGTGAATTAATGCTTGATTCTGATTGGTCAAAACAAGGCTTTCAGCACTTTTTTTTTCACATCGGAGTGTGAAACATTCCAAAAGATCTCCACCGTCTTACTCCTCCTGTGTCCCCCGTTTGAAAGGGAGGTAAAGACAGTTAGGGTGATTATTTTCTCAAAGTATTCGGACGACTCCAGTGGAAACGGGTATAACGGATCTCTGATCATGCAGTATGTAAATTCCCTTTACAGTTGGATGTTGATGTTTTTCCTTTCAGTCATGCGTACAGATCAAACTTCCCGTTTATGTGTACTGTATGAAACCTGGCGAGCGATGCTGGCCGCCTGGACAGAAGCTGTAGTATGTAGTTTGTTTCTTGCGGACGGTGTTATTACATGTGTGGCTCTCAGCCTTGTCCTTAAAGAGTCCGTCTTCCCTCAGCCGTCCCAGTAGCTCTGTTATCTGTGAAATTGATTGTGTGATTATATGCATTTCCGTGGCATTGGCACCAAACAAACGTTTTGCCATGGAAGTCGGTGGACCCGTTCGATGACCGCTTCAGTCATGCTGAGAGCCACAGTGGTCTAACCCACAAAAACTGAAAAATGAGAAAAGGGCATGTTTAGACGGATGTGGATGAGGTCCACGTGTGTCAGAATGGTCCCTTTATGTCCACGAGTCCAATCGTGGGCATTATCCCTGGGTCACTTTTATTTTATGTTTATTTATTTATTTAAAATTGCACTGACTTTGATGACATTTTTCTCAAAAGCACCTTTCTGCTGGTTCTCACTGGCTCGCAGCCCTTCATATTGCACTGTGGAAAGATCCAAAATGGAGGAAGTGCTTATTTTCGGAGTGAGCTTTTTGGTCCTGCTATAATTTGTTCCATAAAAAAAGGAAGCCTCGTCAGTCTGAGAGTGTGTAGCTACTTTTCTTGTGCTCTTTATAAGAAACTAAGGTAGCTATTAATGTTGTATAAGTCACTAGGTAGCCTAGCAAAAAAAAAAAAACTCTTAAGGATTCTGTGTAAGATTAGTTTGTTTTAGGAAAGTGAGATTATATTGACAAAGCGAGCCTTTTTTAATAACTTTATTACTATTATCCTGGTGCGCCTAAAAGTTTCATTATTACTCTTTGTATCTTGACTGTCCTTCCAAAGTTATTCTGGAACCTCCTTCCACCGGACATTTCTTACCTAATAAGTTACTTAGGAAGGTATTTAATTACTTAATGGTTTAGTTACTTGAATTGTTACCTGATTAGTATCATAGTAATGTACCTACTTGGTTAGAAAGATAATTATTGACTTCCTTTGTTGCTGACTTGGTTATGACCTTTAAGTCGTCTTGCTAGTTACTTATTTACTCCCTTGTTACTTTCATGGTACTTTAGTCATTCAGAAACCTACTTTCTTAGTAATAGACCTATAACCTTACTTCTCTAGACATTCCATACTTCTGTACTAAGTTACTTGCAAACTGTTTTATTAACTTACATACTTTATTTTAATAACTTTTACTGAGAATCTTTCTTAATAGCTTGTTTTACAAACATAGTAACTTGATCTTGTTTAGTAAATAACTTCTTAAAGGGCTAAGTAACTTATGAAATCACCGAGTAACTTTATTACTTAATTTGTCTTTCGTACTTAATTAATTCCCTGCTTGCTAACTTGCTCAGGGAAGAACTTGTCGACTACACTTAGACTTAGACACTTCATTTTTTAAGTACTGGCTTAAATAGTTTGTATTTTACTTGGTAACTTAGTTGGATGTTTCTTAGGAAACTTATTTGTGTAGCAGCCTGAGTAGTTTTATCATTAAATTATGACCTAGCTGTCTCATATTTGCTGTGAAAGTATTGGACCAATCAACAAAGAATATAGAACTAGGACTAAAGATGGGACTGGGACTGTCTTTGTTAGTTTCTATCTAGTTCCAAGTACAATTAAATCTAATTAATTGAAGAATTAATTTAATAATATGGAGAAGAATAACGTGTCCCCAGAAAATTGGTAGAATCCCACTGAACGCCTCGTTTTAGTTCATGTGGTGTTTTTATAACTTTATGGTTCACCCACATTGTTGTCCCATCCTGTTTCCTGCAGCCGTGCTCCGCTCAGATAACCCCGTCCACGCTGCAGCGCTTATAAAGGCCGGGCTGCTACAGTGTGTTTCTGATGAGCTCACAGGAAGTCATGCACGGTCACAGGAAATGCGGTCTCGTCGACAGCCGTCGATTCGAATATCGTTGGCGGTTTTTCCTCACATGGGCGGTCTAGATTAGCCAGCTGACCTAATGTACTTTGGATGAAACTGGACTGCGCCGATGAAACCCATTTGTGCAAAGTCCACGCGGAAAGGCTCTCGGCAAAGCTTTGATCCCTGTACGGCAACAGTGCTGACCTCGGAGTCACTGTGTCCCCAGTACATGTCTTACAATCACTACATATAAAAAAAAAATGCTGGAAGGCCAGATTTGCAGTAAACAATACAAAGAACCTCCAGAAGTGTCTTATTGAACAGTTATTATAATTTTTTATTATTAGTTTGCGTAAATTGTCCGCTATGAAACCTCATTTCAAGCAGTGACTCAGAGTTGTGCAGCAAGTCTTCCCTTGTATCTCTTTTGTTATCGGAATAAATCCTTTTTTCACCGAAGCGAGACCGAAGACCCGTATCAGCTCAGGTTACACCGCTGCTTCTTTACTCAATCACTGGTTTTGCTGTTAAATGCACAGAAGTCATTTCACACCAACGCCTCCCGTGACAGACTCCATAAACGTCTCCTATTGGAACCCCTTCCCTAAATTGGGATGATGATGATGATGATGATGATGGGCTTGTTTTCATGACCCACAACAAGATGTTTTCTGTTTATTAGAATTAGTGTAGACGGAGCGTTTGCTGGAAATGAGCTGTTACTATAGAAACGCTAATGTGGTGTTGTACCTAAACTTGTTTATTATTGCAATAACACCCCCCCCCCCTCCTCTCTCTCTCTCTCTCTCTCTCTCACTCAATAGAGCTTTCCAGTCTGGAGGTGAACAGAAGGTAATCATTTCGCTGTCAGTAGCTTGTGCAGTGTCACGCAGGCGTGTATTGACGAAAACATTCCTACACGATTGGAATCTTTTGTTTATTGATTTATTTTTTGTTTAAACATTCCCACTCAGCTCTGTGTTCCACACACACACGTCCCAGGATCGATGCTTTTAAGCTTTGTTTAACATCATGCACTTTATAGTTTTTTGAGTTTTCTTTACTGCATTGCACTGCACGAGTATTGTGTTTGGATCACTGTGTGATTACAGCATCCTTCAATTTAGTTAAAAAAATGTTAAATATTAATTTTTACATTCGTGATGTTTTTCATTGCACCTGAATTGTCTTGGGGCGGAATGCACGATCCCAGAAATGACTTAATGTTGAGATCTGGTCATGTTTTCAAAGGTATAGGGAAGGCATGGGCATGTTCCTGTTTGTTACGGGTGAAACAGTGCCACCCTGTGGCCGCTCATAGGTAGTGCATGAACTCAAAAACCTTGCTGAAAGGATCAGCTTGACTCCAGGGCTCAGAGCCAAGGTAGCAGAACACACATTTGGCCAACGTCCAAGAGAAATATTACTCAGACAATAGGGTGTGCTTACAGCTCTCTCTCTCTCTCTCTCTCGTGCGCTCTCTCTCTCTCTCTCTCGGGATGAATAGGTGATGGCAGATTTACTTACTTACTTAACATAACTGTTTAACTCTTTTAAACACTGATTGCTATTGAATTCAGATGCAACATGGGCGCCACCTGCTGGTCACTGCAGGCTCCAATTAATAAATCTCAGTGGTATAAACTGAGCAATGGATACACTTTTGAAACCAGTTCTGGGATCGTTCATCCTCTATGTACATGTGTGATGTGATTTGCATGGTGTTGTGTGTGTTCACTGCGTGCACCCCCCCCCCCCTCCCCCCTTCAGGGATCGCTTGCTGCTGCACCCACTCAGCCTAAGTACTCCTTCACGCCCAGCACGACCATAAACAAGATGGCGCGCCCTTTCTCCGCCTCTGCTAATAACCCCAGCACGGGGCCCGTGATCAAACCGGTGGCGTACGCTCCCAAGCTTAACCACGACATCTCTAACAACAGCACGCCACTGTCGGGCAGCGTACCCCCCTCTCAGAACGGGTAGGTGATGCACAACGCACAGCAAGGATGCACTGTTGACATAGGAGACGCAAACGAAGGCTAAAGCTAGCGGTGGCGTTTTTTGTTTGTTTGTTTGTTTGTTTTTTTGTTATTTTGACTGAAATGAAACGCAATCAAGTGCAGGTGAAATCTGACGCGTCCTCGTTTCCTTGGTCAAGTTGCGCTCTGGTTGCCAGATCACTTTCTAAATGAAGAGGAGGCCGTAGCAGACTCGTTCCAGAAGGGGGCGGTGTCATGCAGAAAAATTTCACCGAGCGTACGATTTCATCTGGATTCATCTTTTAAGTGTTCGGTTTTAAACTGCAGCATTTCCACGCCGTCGTTACACTTCTTCCCTGCGTCTGCTTTGGGTTCCGTTCGCATTTGCTTTCGCTTCATACTGACTTCAGGTCAGCGTGTGGACGAGAGAGAGAGAGAGAGAGAGAAGCGGCGCTGCTGTGATAGACGGGTTGTGGTGAAAAGGCGAAACAGAGTTCAGCTTCCTTGTGTTTCTCTTCATGATAACAGTTTAGAAACTGCGGTGGGTCTTAAAGAGGACAGGCACCATTTTCTCTCGCTCTCTCGCGCTCTCGCTCTCTCGCGCTCTTTCTCTCTTGTGCTCTCTCTCGCGCTCTCTCTCTCTGTCTCTCTCTCTCTCTCTTTGGCTCTGTCTCTTGCTTTCTGTTTTTCTCTGTCTCCCTCTCTTTGTCTCTCTCTCTCTCGCTCTCTCTTTCTCTCTCTGTTTCTCACATTGTCTCACTCCCTCTCTCTCTTTCCTTTTCCTTTATGAAACTGCATTCGGAGCACCACGCTGTCTCTCACACGTTCTCTGATCTGTCCTCCCTTCGCCTCCTTTTTATCGTCCCCGTACGGAGGACTCTCTCTCTCTCTCTCTCTCCTGTCCTTGTCTCTCTCTCTCTCTCTCTCTCTCTGTCTCTCTCTCTCTCTCTCTCTCCCGTCCTCGTCTCTCTCTCTCCTCTGCCAAAGACGAAAAGAGAGGCTGCATTTTAACGAGGCCCCCTTTTTATTGAAACACTCAAAACAACAGATGTTGCTGGTCAAGTGAGCCAGAACAGGAGGAGACGAGTTCTTCAGCTTCGGGGAACAAGTCAAGTGCTCAGAGCCGCGGGACTGGAGTGAGGCGTGTGTGTCTGTGTGTGTGTGTGTGTGTGTTCGGTGCTGTTTATAGAGCTCGGCCTCTCCCCTAAAATCTGCTGAGCTCTCGGAGTGCTTCTGCTGCCGGGGTGCCGAGTTACTGAACAACAGCCTTACTTGGTGTCCGATCCGTGCCGTCGTCTCTTTTTCCATCAGACGCTCAGCGCGGACGGTTTTGCGTCAAACACAGAACGTTTACGTGACAGGAAAAAAATAGAAGAGTGATTAATGAAGCATTTTCCTCATTACACCTTCCTTCTCTTTAAAGAACCCGAATTTTTATCACGCGTGTGTGTGTGTGTGTGTGTGTGTGTGTGTGTGTGTGTGTGTGTGTGTGTGTGGTCTCTGACGTTTACTACCCGTATTCATGTTACAGAAAGCTTGAAGGACAGGAATAGGTGCTGGGGAGGAAAAAGCAGCCCTGTTGTGACCTTTGCCACTACAGGTCAAGGGTGTCGCATGTTCGGTCCTGTCAGGATTTTGCACTTAAAAGTTTTCTAGGGAAGGAGTCTCCAGTGTGAGAATTTTGATTCATGTCAAGAAAGGTGACCGAGCGCTAGTCTGTTTCTCAATCTGTTGTGTTACAATCCGGGGAGAAACGATAGAGACGATTTGAAGGGAGGGGGGTGAAGGGGGGGGGGGGGATGATGATGATTTCATACTGAGAGAAAAAAAAATCTTGTAATTAATATTTTTGCTGTAAAATAGATGAAGTAACAGCAGGGTGGCACGGGGGCGTAGTGGTCAGCGCCTCAGTCCGCCTCACAGCAAGAAGGTCATGGGTTCGGGTCCCTGGGCTCGGCGAGGACATTTCTGAGATCACGTTGCATGTTCTCCCTGTGCTTTGCATTGGCTTCCTCCGGGTACTCCAGTTTCCTCGTACAGTCCAAATTGCACCTAGGCGTGAGTGTGTGTGTGTGTGTGTGTGTGTGTGTGTGTGTGTGTGTGTGTGTGTGTGTGTGTTGGAACTACGGTTGTCTGGCGAGCTGTTTAGTGTCGGCTGAGATAGGCTCCAGCCTTCCCGCAACCCCGGTGGAATTAAGCGGTTCGGCTGATGAGTGAATGATTAGCGTACCGCTACTGATGAACTTCCTGTTAGAGCTCACCCCAGGGCGCACGCACTTTTGATTCATTACGTGATAGAAGGGTTCACTGTACTCTGTATTGGGGGGTTAAAAGAGCACAACACAGAAAACGATCGTTTTTTTTTATTTAAAAACATTTTATTAGACTGTGCTGTGATTTGGGTCATGTGACCAGGCTGGCATGTGACCAGGTTGAAGAAATAAAAATAAATGAAAGAAAATTATCCATAACCATTATTTTCTTTAATATCCGTGTGCATGTGGAGGCCCCCTGTACTGGCACCCCAGCGCAGTTTTGAAAGGAAGGAGGTGCGAATGCAGTGATTAGAGACTCGGCGAAGTTCGTTGGATGATCACAGAGTGAAGAAGGGAGAAAAAGAGACAGTAGAAGAGACTTCTGGGTAAAATATTTATTCGAGCATCTTGAAATCAGAATGTGGGGCCGGTGGCGTAGTGGTGATGGTGCTGGGCTCTTGATCAGGAGGTCGTGGGTTCGAATCCCTGTTAAACCCCTACTGTGCAAGGTCTTAACCACAAGTGTGCCTCTGTCCACCCAGCAGTATAAATGGGTACCAGTAAAAATACTGGGAAGGGAACCTGCGATGGACTAACGTCCCATCCAGGAGGAGTTGAACTCCGAGTCGCTTCACGCTACGGAAACCGGGGATGAGCCACTAGGCTCAGGTGTAAAAGCCCAACAGACCTACACTTGGAGAGCCGCGGCGTTTCCTCGTGCCGCCGCCTCGTCGTGAGGATCAGGCTCTAGAGGGCTGTTTGGGATCCAGTGCTGTTGGTTTTGGCCGTGTTCTGTTTCTCACAGCGTGCATGTGTCCTGCATCGTACGCCCCAAAACACTGTGACTCGTTTCACTTCGCTGCATCTTGATTTTGTGTGTGTGTGTGTGTGTGTGTGTGTGTGTGTGTGTGTGTGTGTGTGTGTGTGTGTTATGAAAG
Organism: Neosilurus hyrtlii; assembly: GCA_028564935.1. NCBI lineage: Eukaryota > Metazoa > Chordata > Actinopteri > Siluriformes > Plotosidae > Neosilurus > Neosilurus hyrtlii. Next base: position 9,245,039 of record JAOUQZ010000024.1, read on the forward strand.
TAATAAACCCCTCTCTTCCTCTCTCCTCTCCAGCAGATGGAGGTTATTGTCAAGTTAGTACCGCCCCCTTTTTTATTTCCCTGCTTTCTTGGATGCATTACGTTTGTCTTATTAGTGCCGCTTTCACTTACAGTCTGTCCATCACTTTCTTCTCTTCCCTCTTTATCTGCTCTTATCCCCCTTTTCAGTAGAGGAGACGGATTCTACGAAGATTTTTACCACGACAACAAGTAAGTAACCGGAGCATGCGGTTCTGATCCGTTCTGCCGGAGCGAGAACGTAAGGCGTGTTGTGCTCGTCTGATTGGTTGAGCGGGAGACGGAGTGAGGACGTGAGGTCAAGGGATGATTTCTGTAGCGCCGTCTGAGAATTCAGAGAATTCTGGGATAGGCAAACAAACACGTCAACCAGGCGTTTGATAGGTCATGTGATCAAACTCTGGTGTTCCAGATGTGTGGATGTTGCATGGGGAACATTTACAAAAACTTGAATCTCTCTCTGTGTCTGTCTGTCTTTCTCTCACTCTGTTTCTCTCGCTCTCTGTATCTCTCTCTCTCTCTGTCTCTCTCTCTGTCTGTCTCTCTCTGTCTCTTTGTCTCTCTCTCTCCCTCTCTCTCGATTTATCGAGCTGTTGCTTTTTTTTACCAAGTGTTTTTTTTCTCTCTTTCTGTCTCTCACTGTTTGTTCATCTGTCTCTCTGCCCCTCTCTCAATCTGTCTCACTCCTTTTATATCGATCTATCTTTTAAGCTATTTGTCTCTGTCGCTTCTTTTTTTCTCTTTCTCACTCAGTGGTTGTCTATCTCTTTTTTTTCCTACTCATTTTTCCCCATCATTTTCATTTCTCTTTCCGTTCACTGAATCTATCTATCTATCTATCTATCTATCTATCTATCTATCGTTATAATTAGTTTCCTATAGATTTAATTTCTTCTCTTTCACTCAGATTCTAGCTGTCCATCTTTTCTGTTTGTTTGTTTATTAAGTAAGTAATTTAGTAATTGTGTTGGTAAACGCTTCAAAAGCAATTATTTGTTTTAAAAGCTGGAATTTTGCTGATGAAAAATTACAGTAAAAATCTCTGTATATTCTTCATTCACTCCTCCAGTGTTTTCCTTCGTGATTGTTTATGTTGCTTGAACCCCTGAGTCATCGCTTGCGTGTAAAAAGCACCGGCGCTTTAAAAGCTAAAAAGGGCGAGTGTGAACGCAGCATAATCTCTAAACATCACAGCTCCCAGATCAGGGTCAGCACGTAGGAACGCACACGAGCGCGCGTGTGTGTGTGTGTGTGTGCGTGTGTGTGTGTGTGTGTGTGTGCGCGGCTGTTTCATTAAAGTGACGCTCTCAGTGGGTCAGAGTCATTTCCAGAGGCATGTAAGTGGAAAATGTAAACAGTGTTTCAGCCTTTAAATGTTCCAGACTCCGAGACATGCTGGGCGTGAGTCGTGCGAGCTGGAACACACTTCAATCTGTTAAAGTGAAGAAAGGGTTAAAGATAAACGGCTCGCCGGTGGTGTCGACCCCAGCATGTTGCGTAGCTGCTTGTGCTCACCGTGCCGTGTGTGTTGTGCTGTCGGTGCAGTGTGCATCCCGATTGGTGGTAAAGGAGCTGCTGGTAACACGTCTGACTCCTCCACGTAGGCACGGTCTGAAAGCCGAGAACATCCCGTGCTTCATCCCGAACGATCGCAGTAAGAAGCGTCTGATCGAAGACACGCAGGACTGGCAGCCCCGCACCGGAACCATGCAGTCCCGCTCCTTCCGCATCCTCGCCCAGCTAACAGGAACCGACTACAGTAAGACGCCCAGCAGCGGCCACCTCGCACAAACAGATCCGCCTCCGAACTCGGGCCGATGAACAAGTGCAAATTTCTCATCAACTGTAGATTCAGTTTCTGATTTCATGGAATAAAAATGAATAGATCATAATTATCGGAAAAAATATAAACTACAAATGAAATAATTATAAACAAAGAAATAAATATATAAATAAGTTTTATACCCAAAAAAACTAAAATTTATATAATTTATATATAAATTTATAGAAAAATTGCAAATATATATTTATAAATATATATATATATATATATATATATATATATATGTGTGTGTGTGTGTGTGTATGTATGTATTTATCTAAAAAAAAACATTTATATATTTAATGAGTTTATATAAAAATTCCAATATGTGCTTGTAAACATAGAAAAATTTAAATAATTGCCACATATTTTATTATATTTATATATATATATATATATATTATCGTAGTTTGTGATTCGTTTTTCTGTTTTTTAATTTATAATTAATAGTTTATGATCTGTTTTAATTCAGAAGTAGTTCATTTCAGTCAGTAGTTCAAAATCTACTTGCCTCGTTGAGCTGCTAGACCTCCACCCCACCCCACCATACACCCCCCACCACCCCTCCCCAAGTCGCTGTTGATGTCGTCTGAAAGCTTCTAAATCTTATCTGATGTCGTGGATCTCACAGTTTAAACTCAGGTCTAATCTCCTGTAGGTTTCCTTCAGCTTTAACGATCACAGATCAGACTTTGTGTGTGTTTGTTGGACTCCTGACTGATCTGACGTCTGTGGAGTTAATGGGTTTTTAGGTTTTAAGTTTTATCCCTAATCCCAACATAAAGGACAGTTTTGGTCGTTGCAGCTCTGCTGTCGATGCACAGGGCTGATCAAAACGTTTGTGCGTCCACCTCTTTATCTGGTACTTCGAATATTAACAATATGCTCGGTGATGTCGTCAGGATGAGATTCGACACATTAAAACCATTTTATATTGAAAATGTTAAAAACACTTATTTTTGCTCCAGTCTGTTTATTTATGTAGTCAAGGTTTATAAATTGAACTTTTACATTTTTTCTGTATTAATGTTTAAGATCTATTTTATGTTATATAATTTTTTTTTTTAAGTGTAATACAATTTTAAATTCGAATTTTTATATAGAAATTTTTAATTAATTTTAAATATTCTGGTAGTTATTTTATAATGTATTACTTAACATTAAAAAAATCAGTTTTTAAAAATTAATGATGAAGTAATTTAGTATAAATATTATTATAAGCATTATTATTTATTGTTGCTTTTGTTATTATTATTATTATTATTATTATTATTATTATTATTATCAAAACCTGTATTTCATGAAGCGTGCCGTGTGCTTTAGAAATATTTTTATGGAACATGCTAATCTCGTATCTTTTTTACTGCCCAACTCTTTGCAAAAGTATAAATTTAAAATAATAAAAATAAAAGTGATTACAGATATGCGAGTAATAATCGAAATGTAATTAGCAAATTTTTCCAGTTTGGATTAATTCAGTTAGAGTCCACAACAGGACCCTAAACTAAAACACCAGTTCTGAACTGGTCTCTAAGGTCCGGATCAGATGCAGAATGTTAGACACACCTGTTGTAGTTATATTTATACTTATACTTACGTTTATATTTATGTTTATAACTGCAGTGTGTTTCCGTTTCCTCGACTTTTTTTGAAGTGACGCTAAGAATGTGGTGAATATGTGGGGGTGGGGGGTGTGGACGTGGACTCTTGGAGTGTTTGACAGCGTTTAGTGATTAATTGGTGATTGAATGCTGTGTGTGTGTGTGTGTGTGTGGTGCTTTCCTCAGTGCAGGACCCGGATGATGAGAACATGAAAAGGTCCAGGTAAATATCAGGAACAGGAACGTGTGGTTCTAATGAAGTGCAGTGGAAAGCACTAACACGCTCAGTCACTTGTTTCGAGAGTGTGTGTGTGTGTGTGTGTGTGTGTGTGTGTGTGTGTGTTTGTGTGATCGGTTGTGATGAAGGCCAGTATTCGACCCCTCTTTGTCGCCCCCTGGCCCTAAGCCTTCATACCAGTGGCGTTATTTCAGTAATGTTTTCATATTCACTGCATGGCGTGCGCTTGCTTGTGTGTTCATTCCGTTCCCCTTCTCCTTCTGTTTCTTACTCTGTGCACCTTCCTTTTCTCATCCCTGTTTCTTTCTCTCTCTCTCTCTCTCTGTCTCTCTGTGCTGGCCCTGGCAGGGAAAAGTTCCTCACGGAGATTCAGAGCCCTCGTTATGCCAGACTGAGGGACTGGCACCATGACAGGTCCGCCCGCTCCCTCAACATCAAGTCCTGAACGCCGGGGCGGGACAACCACACCCAGCCTCGAGTCTCGTGTCATATCAGGGCAACACAACGTGCCAGTCATGGGCCTACGCTGACCCCGGGGATGTGTGGGACGTCTCGGGAAGATTAAAATAACTAAATATAAATATATATTTATATATATTAAAAAATGCACTGAAAAAAATCGTATAATGACAAGAAGAAACACAGGCTAGGTGCAAACCTGAAGAATTTAACCCAGACTGAGTGCAGTCTCTCTCTCTCTCTCTCTCTCTCTCTCTCTCTCTCTCTCTTCATATTTCATGCCATGTTTCGACACGTGAATCTGTAGCACAGCGAGTCGGAGGGAATTATCAGGTGTTGGACTGTTTGCACTCGATTTAATAGTGTAGCTCCTCTGTGTGTTGATCTCTCATTTTTATTTCTCTGGTTTTCTTCCTCTTTCTCCTCCTCACTCCTGTTTTTTCTTTGCTGTCTCTGAAAAGAGTAAATCTGTCCTGAAACCACACTCGACTTCTCTGCTTGTTCTGAATTCATATAAAACATTAAAACTTGACTTCCTTCCTACTGTGTCCTGTTCTTTTCCTTCTACTCCAACTCTAATTATTATTATTATTATCATTATTATTATTCTTCTTCATCCCAGGCTTGAAGTCTTATTTTAGTGTTGTATGTAATGTAGCACACCCCACTCCGCCCACCACGACCGCTCGGCTTTGTGCCGAGAAAAAAAAAACTTTGCGTGGTGAGAATAATCCTGCTGCCGGACTCTGTTGACCGAACAACCCGAACTCTGACAGGAGAAATGGGTCCCAGAAGTGGCCAAGGGTTTTTCCAAACTGAAAACAGTTTAGCTGTTTAAAGGAAGTTCATATGCTAACACTGGTCAGAACACACCTCCGTTAATCTGTCGGTGCTTGTTTTTTTTTTCCTCCCATGAGACATAAAGAAACATTTGTGATGTTTTCAGACTGGTGTAATATCTCTTCGTAATGGCGTATTATGCTGCCGTCTTCCTCCATAAGCATTTTGTGTATGTTTTAAAGCAGCTCCCTGTACACATCTACATAAGGGAGGTACAAATCAAGCACCAGAACATTTTCCAAGCCTGGGAGCAGCATGTCCTGTTACGGATCACAGCCCTGAAAAAAGCGATGGCTATAATTATGTTTGTTTTTGCTATAAATAATGAACAGTAATTACAGTTCATTTACGGATTAACCGCAAAGCTGAAGGCTTTATTAGTCTTATGATACCTAGATGATGTAACGGGTGCTTTGGAAATACACCCCTCCCTCATTAGGTTTTGTTTTTATTTATTTATTTTCCTTCTCCGGCCCTTATAGGTGCCTTGTATTTTTTTTTTCCTTGCAAACCGAATTAAGTCCGAGTGGTACCGACTGGTTTTGCGAGTGTGAGCTGATTACCAGAAATCCATGGCGCATTAATCAAGCCAGACTCTTTGCCATCAAACGCAAGATATAGTGTTACACACGTTCTCCCCACTCACACGCGCCGCACAACGAAGGAACCTGCGAAGTAAAGGTGATAAATGAGGATGGTCATAAAGGCTGAGGATCATTTAGCATTTGGAGGACGGCGTATGAAATATAGCAACATGGAGTCAATAATACTGCGTCGGGAACGTTTATAAAATATTTATAAACTTTCAGCATGGGGGGAAAAAGCTATAAAAATAAACGCGGCATTTTCCGGAATGAATGTACTGTATACACCGTGTCTAGTTAGTGCGGAAAGTTTGTTCCGAGCCGGGTTTTTTTTATTTTTTCCCCGCAGTGTTCTGAAGTATTGCACCACATAACTAACGAGGTCCAGGTGGAACATTAACATTTATTCATTTGTGCCTTCTGCTTTCATCCAGCAAGTCCTGTAACTAAGACGGAGCGTTCGAATTAAGAGTCTTGCACTTGCTAGCCGTTTTATTTCCTCAGCATTGTGACGCCGGGATAAAGCTTTTCCATAGCTTAGTGTTTTGGTGTCGATTTGTTGCTATGCCAACAGTTCACGCAACATGCCGGAGTGTGGATTAGTGAATAGTTGGGGAAAGAAATAGCAGTGAGGGGTGGGTAATACGTTCTTTTTAACAATCATAGATGATAGCAGTTTAAAAAAATTCGGAAGGTTGAAAGGCATACAATTTCTTTTATTGTGCTAGAGGGTCACTAAGAAGATTTCATTTGTTGACTCTTGCTTTGGTTGAGCAGAAGTTTAAATGGACAAAGTATGATAGCGAACATAAGAGGAAAGTGCACAGAGAGTGCAAACCGATGGCCAAAAAAAACCCAAAACAAAATATACACAGCACCCCCTGCTGGACCTGCTGCAATATGACACTTCCAAAAAACGTCCTGTCCCGCAATGAGAGAGAATCTTTAAAAAAATTTTGGAGATGACCCGAATCAGCTCCAAAATTGAACAGACTCTTCCTTGTCCAAAGCCCGGCCTCTGGAAGATATCTGCTCATAACGATCAATTATGTTCAAACCGTTTTTAAAACCCGACCTCCATGGTGGAGGCAATAAAGTGGTTCCATTAGTGATACACCTGGTTATATGTCCATGAGACATGACACAAATTACGTATATATAACTCTCACGTGTGGACGGCTCAGCCGCCGTCCGATACCTGATGGGACATCACACCATGCGTGTAAAGATATCAGAGTTCCAGATGCGACGCCGTTCTTTTGCTAGCTTTAAAAGTGACATTAGAGGTGTTAAAAAACAAGCACTTGCTGTGAAACCGGTTCATTTTGGGGCTCATTAATGCCCTCCGAGTGCAATTTCAGACTAAACCTAGATTGTTTGACCAGCAGTAGATTGTAGTTCCCTACTTATGCTTTTACCTCGGCCAATAGGGTTATATTTCACCCTCAGTTTGTGTGTTTATTGTAAGATTATGCAGAAAGTTATGTGTGGATTTTCATGAAATGTTTACCAGAGGCGGGGCTTCGGAACAGGGAGGACTCCTTTAGATTTCGGAGATGATCGTGACCAAATTCCTGTTCCAGGATTTTTTTTAAAGGATCCTTTAACGTTGTGAGATGAGTTGATTTGAGATTGTGGTTTATATGGGGGGTTGCTGGGCTTGGTGGAAGTTTGTGCTGTAAGAGTTTTTCATTGTTTATTATGGGTAGGGTGAATTTTTTTAGGATGTACGCCCAAGCTAAGCTCAAAATGATATCAGGTTATGCGTATCGGGCCTCGTTTTGAACAGAGATTCATTTTTCGTTCAGGCAGAAATTCGCCAAGAACTTTGGAGTAAATATCTGATATGGTTTATTTGCAGTGCTACACCTGCTGAGACAGAAGCAGAGTGCTGGGCTGCCGGTTCCACCGACGCTACAGAAAGCGAAAGGTTATATTTGGTTCAGAACAAAGGGTTTAAGTGTGAAGTCGACAGGCTGGAAGATTCAATTTTGAATTCAAGATTCAATTTTGATCCGTCTCAGACTGTGAGCGGATGCCTCGATCAAAGATATCAAAACAGCACCGAGATAAAATCAGTTTTCTTCTGTGCGTGTGTGTGTGTGTGTGTGTGTGGGTTATGTTTAACACACCAGAAAAAAGGTACGTCAGGATGTATGTTACGTTTCATTGTACACACAGATGAAAACTTGAGTTTGGTGAAAGACAGTCAGTAATGAACACAGTTTTTCTTTCTCTGTTTGTTAACTCAATGAAGGAATAAAGCAAGTGACTGCTCGTCTAACAAGCTCGTCTCCACCTGTAAATACAGTCAATCGACTAGAGCAGGGTATCAACCGCAGGGCCACATCACTGAATTTTTAGGTCAATGAGAGCCGAATAATCACTAAACATCTATTCAGAAAGGGCAACCGTGAAATCTGCGTGAAAAATGATTTGTTTAGGCATTTGTTTCCTTTTTTCCTTTATTCAATTTCCTTTTCTGACGACACTTGACGGTGACTAGCTAGCTTGCAATTTTTGCTGATTTATGAATAACTATCTGTTTACTTGAGGTTTGCTGCCATCTTGTGGAAGGACGATGAATTAGGTTTCATGGTAAGGGTCGATGCAAAGAATGGACGATAATCATGTTCTTTGAAGCCTCCAGGCCACATAGAATGAGGTAGCGGGCCGAATTTGGCCCACGGGCCTTGAGTTTGACCCCTGTGAACTAGAGGGACACTCCGAGAGTGCACGGTACCACTGCCGCACAGCACGGATAACGTAGCTGGCTTTAATTATCTATGTGTGAGTCTTCTGTTCTGTAACACAAGAAAGGGGCCAGATTAGTGAAAAAAAACCTGTTGCTTGAAGGATTTACAAGATGGCTGGACTTTGACCTTTTAAGGGGATCCATTTCAATCCGCACTCTTTCTGAAGTGATAAGCGCTCCATGGCTAAAACTTGGTGACCTTGCTCTGACCTTCACCTTTAACCTTGATGTTCCTAAATCAAATAATCTGTACGACATGGGTAAGGTAGTGGTCCCACCAAGTTTGGTGAAAATCCGTGCATGGGCGTGGTCAGGCCAGACTGACTGGTGATTACAGTAGCGCTGACAAATCATTGTTATGGGCGGAGATTTCAAAGGAAATATCTGTACTAGAAGTGCAGTGCAGGTATTCTAAGTTTCTAAGTACACTATAAGTATCCATCTTAGCCAGGGTGCCAGGGTGCCAGGGTGAGTAATTTACCCGCTCTTGTTGGTTTATGATGCTACAGTTGTGCAGGTTTTTCTCATATGACATGTTTATGGTATTTCGCCGTGGAAACATGGTGTAAAAAGCTGAAGAACTTCCACGACTGGGTGTCTGAGCTTTTCCTGACCGCGTTCCTCGAGAAGCGGGGTGAGGAAGGCCGTGTCAGCGAGCTGCAGATGGGTGCGTAAACGTTGCCAGGCACCGCTGAGTAAAGCTGCTCCGCTGTGTTCAGACTGTAGACGAGGTTTCAGCACCATCTGCTTGTCCTTAAACGACCTCGACCGAGCAGAACAGACCCGTCAGACGTCCGCGTGATCGTTTCAGCCTCTTTCCAGTCGCCCCCTTGACAAAGCCGCCGAAGCACTCTAGAGGACGCCGAGTGAGAGACCGAGGAAGCAATCTCAGCCCTTACAGCACCTGCGGGACGCCCTGCATCGCCGTTTCATGAGACTACGAGACTCTCTGCCTTCCAATGGCATGCAGTTTCATTAGTAACTGGGGGGAAAAGTGCACATTCGGAGACTTATTGGCTCTGTGCGGCAGTCGCCGCTGTGTGAATCGTTCGCAGAAGGACGCCTGGCTGTGAGGCTCGCAGTTTTTCATGTGTATCGCTATCATTTGGATTATTTATGTAATGAAGATCAGAATTGCTCTGTAACAGACATCACATCCTTTTTTTTATCAGCAGAACACGAGCGCTGCACCACGCCGTGGGTGAACATCATTAAACTCCGAGCTCTTTCTCGGGTCGCTGTTTGTTCATTAGAAAATGATTTAACCTGCAGTGCATGGGCCTTCTGAGCAGGATGTTTGTGTCAGACCTGTAACATTTTTATTGGTCTGGACCGACGTGGTAGTTTCCTGCCAATCTTTATTTGAAGAGGCTTTTCTCTCTCTCTCTCTCTCTCTCTCTCTCTCTCTCTCACTCTCTCACTCTCTCTCCACAGCCATGGAGTGACTCCCTTCCCCAGCAAACCGGCGGCAAAGCCCGAAAGAGCCCGAGGTAAGGCACAAAAATCCCCCGACTCATAGTCTCCAGAATGTCTGACCCTTCAAATGTTTTAGATCAGAGTTTTTTTTTATGGTTAAGGTTGTACAGAGCTCCACCTGCTTCTCTTTCATAGAAAACCCAGAAATCACAGATCAAAGCTTCATCCAGAATCATTTCCCAGCTGTTGTATCTCGACGGCAGTGTTTCTAAAAATGTTGATTAATCGTTTCTAGTGGCTCAGATGCTCCACTGCAGATGTACATTTGAATATAAAACAGCCATTATCTCGACTCCCTGTTTGTCAGCCCAACGTCCGGCTCCGACTCTTCAGTCTTCCGCCGCGTCTGGACCTTCCAGCCGCCCGCCTTGGGTGACGGACCCGAATTTCGCCGAACGCTACCATCCGAATAAGACGAGCACGGTGGTGACGCAGCACAGGCAGCCGGCGCAGCCCACACCCGAGCAAAACCGTAGCTCCATCCTTCAGGCCGCGCAGCAGAACCCAGAACCCGACACCGGACGCACGCCGCTCTGTGCCGCGTGCAACAAGATCATCAGGTACGACTGCAGATCCTGTCGTGTGACACAGTGAATCCTGTTTCATGTTTGGGCTGTGAGGCTGTGAAGTGCTGCGATCGAGGACGATCGAGATGTTTCGGTAGTTTCCTGACGACCCGTTTTGTTTTATTAAAGAGAAGTGCATGCGTGTGTTTCAGAGGTCGCTACGTGGTGGCTCTGGGCCGTTCCTGGCATCCGGAGGAGTTTACGTGCTGCCAGTGCCGAGCCGTTCTCGACGAAGGCGGCTTCTTTGAGGAAGAAGGATCCATTTATTGCACCAAATGCTACGACAATCGTTACGCCCCCAACTGCGCCAAGTGCAAGAAAAAGATCGCCGGAGTGAGTACACAAACAAACAATAAACATTTATATCACACTCACTTGTCATTCATTTGCAGAGCCGCTTAATCCTACTCGGTGTTGGCGCCTGTCTCAGCCGTCACTGGGCGAGAGCGGGGTACACCCTGAACAGCTCACCAGGCCATCACAGGCCCACACACACAACCAGTCACCCTCTCACCTAGGGGCAGGTTGGAACATCCAGTTAGCATGAAGTGCATGCCTTTGGACTATGGGAGGAAACCAGAGTACCTGGAGGAAACCCGCGTAAGCACGTGGAGAACATGCAGACTCCACACAGAGTCGGCGAACGTGTTAACCACTCCGCCGTGTGATATTAAAAAAAAAAATCATCTGAAGCTGCTGATATTTCAGGAGCACCAGTGATTTTCACGTCGAAGGCGTTGCCGCACTGTTTGAGACCTGCAGCTGGTCATACCCTGCCCCCCACTCCAATACCCCCCCTTCCCAAGAAAGTCCAGGAATTAACCCCCCACCTCGCTGCCCCTGCCCAAAACATATCTTTTTGCAGCCTTGAGATCATCATTGATTTTCTTTGAAGCTTTAACTTGTCCGTGCCTATAAATCATACAAAACCTGTTTATCTTTCATAAAACACAAACTTTTCTTCTAAGAATTCCAGAAAGTTCGCTCGCCAACGCAGGCACTTTGACTATATGACTTCTCATGCATGCACGCCAGAGCAAGAGCGACAGGGAGAGCGATGGCCTCATTTTTCACCCTGGATCTCTCTAAATACTCTCTCTCTCTCTCTCTCTCTCTCTCTTTCTCTCTCTCGCTCTCTCTTTCTCTCTCTTTCTCTCTCTCTCTCTCTCTCTCTCTCTCTCTCTCTCGCTCTCTCTTTCTCTCTCTCTCTCTCTCTCTCTCTCTCTCT
>JAOUQZ010000024.1:9258123-9274131 GCA_028564935.1 Neosilurus hyrtlii
TCTCTCTCTCTCTCTCTCTCTCTCTCTCTCTCTCTCTCTCTCTCTCTGTCTCTGTCTCTCTCTCTCTCTCTCTCTCTATCTTTCTCTCTCTCTCTCTCACTGTCCCAATCTTCACAGCTTTGCCATGTCAACCTGGAGGGCAAGACGTTCTACTCGAAGAAGGATAAGCCTTTGTGTAAAGGTCACGCCTTCTCTCCTCTTTGAGGAGCCATGATGCAGCGCTCCAGTGGATTCGACCAACACGCGGAATGGAGAGAAAGTCCTTTAGGCTTTATGAGGGTCATCAGAGCTCAATTTTTCCGCACTTGGAGTTTTGGAGGACGGATTTCTTATGCATAGTTTGGAGGGGGTGGGGGGTGGGTTGGGGGTGAGCTTTTAATATCTGGTATAAATAATAATAATAAGACTACAAAGAGAACCACGAGCTTCTTAATCTCATTGTTTGCTTGTTTCTAAGGAAGTGAATCATATGAAATGAAATGACGTATATTTTGTTTTTCTCTCGACGGAGATGTTTAGATAAGACGTGAGCTGCGTAGCCAAGAATGTCAGCCATTTTTATCTTCATAGGTAAAGCCTTCATCACTCCAGAGAGGACAGCTTCACACTTCAGCCCTGTCAGTATTAATTCAGGGAACAGCTCACGCAGGTAATCAGACACGAACAGGGTGGAACGATTTTTGGACAGAGATGTAAATTACAGACCTTTATGATGCTAAATAAGAGTCGCTAATGCCTTGATGCCTGTAGATGTTTATCCATGCATTACGACCAAGACGTGAGTGTTCTGCTCCCCCACATTGCTTCAGTTCAGCCCCCTTTTCCTCTTTAACGATAACAGATAGCAACGATCCCTCAGTAATGTACAGTACACAACTACGTTCCTAATCACTGCTGAATTTATTCCGGAAAACAGGACATCGGTCGAGCTTTCATCGTACTGCTACATTAGCGCACGTCCGTCCTCAGACAACCCGCAGTCACTCTCTTTCTCTCCCCGTGTGGTACTTACCGTAATGGCAGTGTGTCCGAGGAAGAAAAACGAGCCTCTGGCAGCCGAATAGCACTGCATTAGCGCTGATTGCAAGAGGTTCGTATTGACCCGAGCGACCATCTTTTACGTGCCTCCCATACCGAGCGTGCCACGACGGTCTCCTCCAATCCGACAGGTGCCTCCTAATTAACGAAAGCCTTAAGGCCTGCGTGAGCCGAGCTCATTTTCTGAGTGAATTTACATCTCTTTTTTTTTCCTCCCTTTTTTTCTTTTTTTTTTTTTAAACCTCCTACTGATCAAAGAAACAGATACTGGCTCCATCAAAGAGCGCTAGGGGTTACAACCATCACACGAGTTTGCTCGTTTTTCACAGTCGTTTAACGTCAGCCTCACCTAATATGCGTCTGACGGGCTAGTCATTAGCGGCGTCGCTCTGGTGCTCCGTCTCAGGCCGAGAGGCCTCCTCTTGGCTCTGGGACCTGATACAACTAATTCGGAGGACATTAAAGGAAACCCGCAGCGTTTTTCGACTTCATGTCCGTCTTGTGTATCTGTAGTGTGTATATGTGTGATGACCACAGACAAGAATTTCAACGCTTTGCTTTCCCTGTGTGGAGAAATACGACCATAGCGCTGTAATAATGATGATCTTGGGATAAGACTGACGTGAAGTATGAGCATTACAGGCATTTTCTCAGACAGTATCTGACTACAAGTTGAATAAATGAGGCTGATGGGCGTTTAGCTGCGACATGTAGCACCCCAGCGACAGGGTGGTTGTGGAATCAGGATGAGGTTTACCGAGACGTGGGAAAAGTTACTGGCTCGGGATAGAAAGACATTTGGTTAACGTGTGATATTTGGGTTTCGGCCGTTGGCCAGGATTCACCATCTGCTGCAATTGTACACATGAAACAAAGAATCTTTAAAATGTAGAAATACATGAAATGGAAGCAGAGCTGGAGCCAATCACACAATTCCAAATTACCTAATCACTTGATTGGTTAGGAAGGAGAAGATGCTTGGGGGAGATATATATATATATATATATATATATATATATATATATATACACACACACATTCATTCCAAAGCGTCTGGCATATTGTGAGGAGTCTACCGCCAAACCAGTCATCAACAGTAGTCCACGTATGCAAAAGATGGTGGATAGCGTTTTAGCGGCCAATCTATGGTCGGCTTCTTTCACAATCTAAAGAGGAGCCACTTAGCGGCCTTTCCCCTCCCCAAGTGGTACCTGTCGTATGATTGGAAGAGCTGGCTGGTGGGCAGGAAATGGCAAGTCGCACAATAGCAAATGTTCCTGAATTCTGACTCCGCCTTCAGTCCTCGTCAGTGCTACTTCCTCTGTCTCACTCCGTGCAGATTCTTTTATTAGGCAATAACGTCACCTTGGAAAGCACTTGGGTCCTTTAAACCTGTCTCGGTTCCACTGCGGGTCTGTTAGTCTTTGTCTCAGTGCTGGAGCCGAGTTATTGAGTGCTTCTCTTCCTCGAACACATCACCTAAATTGGCCGTATTGGCTTATTACAAGCTGCTAATGAGTCGGCAGATATGGGCTCGCACAACAGGTTTACTGCAGTGAATTTAGAAGCACGACGTTAAACCAGCATTAGTCACTGTTTCACTGTGTCTGCGTTTTTTTTAAAGCTGAAAAGAACAAATCTGCCCTGAATCACATGAAATAGCTTCAGATTGTTCAGCTCTGTGGCATGCTGGCACTTTTTTTTTTTTTTATGACACGTGAGTCACAGTTGTTGGAGCAAACATCAGAAGGCGGCATCGTATCAGAAATAATATGCTAGTTTAGAGTGAAGTAACACCCCCCCGCTTCAAGTGTTTCCACGCAATCACATATGACCTCCACCAACCAGAGAGGGGCGTTAGCATGTACGTGCCCCCTCCGTGACATATGATGCTGCCAACCGCATCTTTTAAAACTGCTGCGCATGTGCATTCAGAGGCAGCCTAACACACTCGGAGAGAAGAGGTATCCGCCACTTTGATGACGAATGAGCTCACAGACGCCCATGATTGGCTGGGGATCTGTGAGTGACAGGGAAGTGAGCATATGCCATCTGTCCATCCTGTGAGAGCTCGACCAGTTAGCTCCCATGGATTGCCGGTCGCGAATGCCTGCGATCTCCGGAATGATAGTCACGCACCTTGTCGCTACGCCAATCGGGAGCCTGCGTTTGTCCCATCACAGGGTAGCTGAAGCTCCGTCAGGTTTATTTCAGGCTAATGTGGAAGTAGGGACGGATAGGTTTAAGGCCTGTTGATAAATTCAATCTTTATTATTGATCATCTGATCCACTTTCCAATGGATCAGATAATTTACGTGCAGAATTTCCCCATCACTCCATCCTCTCAGTGTCCCTCTCTTTGTTCTCTCAGTGTCCATCAGTCGTTTTTTCCTTCTCTTTCTGTTGTGTTGAAAGTATTTGATGTATTAATTGTCTCTTTAATTGCTTTGCACCTGCAGATATTATTATGATGTGTTTTTATATTGAAAATGAAAAACTGCTGTATTCTCTTTTGGGTTTTTTTTTTGTTTGTTTGTTTTTTTTCACCTTTAGAAATGTTTATCCCGAAGTCATTCATAGCTGGATGTTTAATCACCAAAAAAAAAAGGGGGGGGGGGGAAATCATGTTATTATATGTTAATAAAGTCTTTAAAAAAGAGCACATTCTATAAAATACAGACTCAACTCCTGTTTTTTTTTTTTTTTTTTTTGTAACAATATATAATTTATTTACATACATTTCAGGTTGAATTACTATACATAACCTTTCTGAAATTTCATAGATATATATACATAAGGCCAAGTAAATACTTGAAAGCACTTAGAAACGAATTTCCAAAATTCTACCCACAAATCCATATCATTGTCCAAAAGTAGAGAAAACCCCTCAGTTCCGGGGCTTCCTGTTAGCACAAAGTCATCGACAACAATTTACACTGACGGGAAAGAGATTGGGGGGCGGGGGGTGTTGGTGGTGAAGGGAAGGGGGCGGGGCAATAACAAAACAAAAAAATATGGTTAAAATAAAAAAAATAATAATTGTACAATTGCATAAGCGCTGTGGCGTGTTAAATACAGCATTCTGACTTGCAGAAAAGGCAAGGAACATTAAAAAACATTCACAGGTACACAAGTCTACTGTTTTTAGTCTGAATAAAATGAAAGAGCTGGGCAAAATTAACAGTACACTCTCACACACATTCGTTTATACAGAACAGCTATCAGTGAGATCGACTCAATGTACAATCGTGGGCAAAAAAAAGATCGCGAAATTTGCTTCAACGTGACGTCCGTGTGGGTTTTTTTTGTTTTGTTTTTTATGGCATGAAAAGGTGCCTTTTTTATTTCATTTATTATTTATTTTAATACGTGAAATGAAAAACGTTAACATTTAATCATACATCAGTGACAGGGACACAAAATGACGTGGTCAAGATTTAGAAAATACATTTTACTGGTTTTATTTTTTTAGTCTTAGAAGTTAAAAAAAAAAAAAAAAAAAGGATCCATTTTAGGGGAAAAAACTTGCAAAAATTCTTTAAACAAAACACAAGAAAACCCCAAAGAATAAACATAACGCTGTAATCGATGAACGATGCACCAAACACTTCACAGGTCACACTTGGACAAATGTAACACTTTTTTTTTGTTTGTTCGTTTAACTTTTTTTTTTTTTTTTTGGTTTTTTTTTGGGTTCGTATTAAAATATCATGTACATTGACTTCCTAAGTGCTAGATGACATTGTTCAGTTGTGTTCCCGTTGCAATGTTACTCCTGCACAGTCTGAAATTTCCATCGATCTGATTGGACGGCTTTGTACTGACGCTCGCTTTCAGACAACGTTAAAGGAAAAAAACTCGTCTTAAATGGCTCATAAACTTTGGTTACCGATTTCCAGAGATGTGTTTGTGTCACGCCAGCATCAGAACTGGAATAGAAAAGATTTGTGTGTGTGTGTGTGTGTGTGTGTGTGTGTGTGTGTGTGTGTGTGTGTGTACTGTATATCCAACATGAACTGTGTTGCTAAAAAAATGACGATTGCATTAAAAGCTCGAGACGTGTTATTCTACATACAGCTGAATATGACGCTGAATTCTGACCCTGAAGCTCTCGTATTACGCTTCGTTAATTACACGTTAAAGGAGCAGTTTGGGAAGAAATCGGAAGGATCCCATTCTGAAATGTCGATCGTTTCGAGATTTAGCGTAAAGTCAAATGAAACCGTGGCGAGCTGTATAATGTTCATGCTGGAATAATCATGCAAATAAAACCAATGATATCTACATCAGACGGCGCGGTTATTTTCTGAAGTTGCACACGAGCAAATAATACTGCCGACGCGTCTGACGTTAGCATGCTAACCGGTGGTCATGTGGCAGCTGCGTTGCTATGGCGCGAGTGCGATTAAACAGTGTATTATTTGTTATGTATGAGGAATGGTTTTCGTCCACAAACTGCTCTTTTAAAACAAAGATGGCGATTAAAAAAATAAATAAATCGATATATCGGTTCTGATTGACGAGGGCTGAATAATCTTGGGATGCATCGTGTCATTGAGGCTGCTTTCACACTTTTGCGAATGTCAGTGCATTTCTCTCTTTTCTTGCTTTTTTTTCCTTCTTCACGTGGAAACCTTAAAAAGGACGAGTGCGGGTTACGAAGAGCTGCGGAAAACTCCCCTTGTTGGTAAGTGAATGTCCGTCATTGCTAACGTTGTGCAGAACTCAACAGTGTGTGTAGATTAGGCATGTTCACGTCTCGTGTGTCATGTGATATGATATGTTGCGATGTGATGTGACGTCTGATGTTATGTGTAGCGTCTCGGGAGGCTCGGATAGTGAGTATCCCATGCTAGCTCAGACTTGGGAAACACTCGCTCGTTTGCAGAACCGCTTAATCCTAGGGGGAAAGGTTGCAGGGAGGCTGGAGCCTATCTCAGCCAACACTGAGTGAACAGCTCGCTAGACTATTGCAGGGCCAACACATAACCACTCACACCTAGGGGCAACCAGTTTAGCCTAATGTGAAAGTCTTTGAACTGTGGGAGGAAACTAGTGTACCTGGAGGAAACCCACACAAACACGGGGAGAACATGTACACTCCACACAAGCCCGGGACTCAACCCCAGGACCTCCGTGCTGTGAGGCGGACGGGTGAAACAAACGCCACTGAAATAGCGAATGTGCTAAAGTGTGAAAGCAACCTGAGGAGAGACCGTCTGGCTTCGTTACGTCCTTACATTTACAGCTTTACGCTTCTCGTTGTCACTTCTGAAACGCTTCTCATTTGGTTTTGTTGATTTTTTTGGAGTTAAGAGTATTCCAGACTGCCCTTAAGCCTTAAAGAGCTCTGTTTTGCGAATAAATATGATCGACATTTGTTTAGATAGACGTTATAAGTTAAAAAATTAAAAAGCATAATATTGCATTTTGTACTTGTGTCCTCTCTTTTGATGAAAATGATCTAAATTTCATGTTGTATTAAAACAAGAGTGCAATGTTTCAGATTTCTAAGGAGGGCAAAAAAAAATCCCTGAAAAACATTCATCAACGTCAACATCATATTAAAAATCTTTCTCCTCAGCTGCATCCTCAGAAACAGTACGTTCACTCCGTTCCCCCCGCGTACCACCATCGCATTAGTTCTCATTTCGGTGCATCTGGAAAGTTCTGTTTATGGCTTTGAAAAAGAAGTGCAGCCGCAGTACGGTGCCCGACGAGGCTAAAAAAAAAAACAAAAAAAAAAACAAACCTGCCGATGACTTTTCGCTGTTTAATTGTCAT
Organism: Neosilurus hyrtlii; assembly: GCA_028564935.1. Lineage (NCBI taxonomy): Eukaryota > Metazoa > Chordata > Actinopteri > Siluriformes > Plotosidae > Neosilurus > Neosilurus hyrtlii. Next base: position 9,264,946 of record JAOUQZ010000024.1, read on the forward strand.
ATTTGCGCAACACTCATATTTCCCGACGTATTGAAGCTGCCTTCAGACCTCTGTTTTACGCTGTTCTCGATTTCTTCACCATGTTTACTGTTTATATTATCAGGTTTAAACTGGAAATCTCGTCGTCATTAAAGAAACTTGTCGAATCTTCCAAGTGTGGCATTACAAAACAAAAAAAATTATTTTGCATTTAGTTTGCATATTGCTAAACGCCACACTTTTACTGAACGTACGCTGCGAACTGACGGCAACAAGTGACTCAACGGCAACACGGACAGTGTGTAAAACTACAACTTCTTCTGATTTCTTTACAGGTGGAAAAAACCTCTCACCTGCCAGGAAACTGGTGAGGATAAAAAACTGGTAGTTAACAAAAGAGTCATTTTCTGAAGCGATAGTTTGCTTGTTGGGTACATTCATACAGACTGAAGGAAATGTACGTGAGTCAACCTTTTTTTTTTTTTTTTTTTTTTAAACGTACATGATCATTTCCTTGAAAAAAGTCAGCAAGTTATTGGCGAACATATCGGATGCGAGAATCAGACACTGTTCCATCCTCGCATTGCGCATGAAATCTAATTGGCTCGCATGTTTACCCTCTCTTGATATGTTTCCATTCGAAGTGACGTCGAGTTCAAATCGAGATTCGGAACAAGTAACACAAGCTTTAGTTGCAAGATCGAGCTGCGTTTACTTTTAAACATTGCGACGTAGTAAATAAAAACACTTTTTAAACATCAATATGGAGGACGGTCGATTTTCTTCACTAGGTTGATAAAGCTCGCGGTCTCCATTTGACTTAATTTGTCCACCCAGTCCTCACTTTGTTCTAACTTTTGAGTTTTGTACTTATTTTTGATTCCAGTTTAAAAAAAAAATCAGATAAAAGTGCAGCTAATGCTACAATGAAGTAAAAAAGTGTGATTCAATACAAGGCTGGAACAACATCTGTGTGTTCTATACATCGTTACTGGACGTAAATGTACTTTGCATGTGTGTGTTTAGTGTATTTATAGTCACAGCGCACCAAACTGGTGGCTAAACCCTGTTAGATTAGTCCTTCCTCTATTAGACCTTTTGGACCCCAGCAGTAAGAGGTCTTCATTCCTGGTTCTGTGTGGGTGTGTATGCGCGTGGATGTGTTAGCACTCCCCGTCAGACACCAGGAATATCATGGCCTCTTGTTTGCCGATCTCGGCCATGATGGCAGCGAGCTGGTTCAGGTTGCCGCTGTGGAAATGCTGAGCTTCCCAAAGGTCCAGGATCGTAGACGTCGGACTCGCTTTGGATGCGAAGAAGCTCATGTGTCTGCGGGCAGGGAAACAGAAGCAAAGTTTCAGATTGTTTAACATTATGGTTACCGTAGAAACAGGAGTGTGATTTAGTATTTTTTGGTTACAGAGACGAAGGTCTAATCCAGGTTCTATGACACCAATGTGATCGGCGCCGGAACTCAAACACCAAATAAGCATCAGTTCATTAGCACCGATGAATTCGGTTTGAATATCCGTATAATGAAAGAGCACATTTTTCAAGATGAGTGCCAAACCACCCACCCCTTCCAAACTCCAAAAGAAAACTAGTTCAAAAATCTTGTGGTGTGAAACTGGTCGTACACAATTATAAACAAGATAAAATCAGTGCTAAGTGAACTTTTAGTTTGATTAATATCGATGAGTGTCAGGCTGAGGTTAGAAGAGTAGTCCAGTTCCTTTATGGGCCGAATCAACTTCCATCCTGGATAAATAACTAAATCTCCCGTGTTTCCCTCTCTATTGTCTGAAGTGAAAGAAGGAAAGGTTAACACAGAGTTTCTTTTCACCACCTTCCATCCTCTGATGTCCGTGTTCCTTTGCATCACCTGTCCTGTTAGTTTAATTATCCGTGTCATGAGTTCATGTTCCGTGTTCCCATTAATGTTCAGTGTTATTTTGCTTGATGAAAGTTTGTACGCCGAACTGAGTCAGATTCTAGGGAAGCACCGGCTTATTGGTTAAGGCAATGGGTTATTGATCCGAATATTCCAGCCTGTTGGGCCCTTGAGCAAGGCCCTTAACGCTCTATTGCTCAGCTGTATAAAAATGATCATTGTAAGTCCCTCCGGATAAAAGCGTCTACCAAATGCTGTGAGTCGTTTATTTTGAGCAAGTCTGAGCTGTGGGCTATGAGCCTCTCGTCTTAGTTGGCATGGACACAGGACAACCATCCACATCATGTTCCATGTCTATGGGCCTCCGCTCAGGAGCTCTGCTATTAATTGTACACTTAGTTTGATGAATGAGGCCCAATAATCTATGCTAACCGTTTGTAGTACATAGATGTATTTCTCTCACTATTTATTCAGCATTCAAAGAACTGATACAGAACTGAAAGCGTGCAAAAATAACAGTTTAAACGATAACACGCAATATCATAATCAACTAAAAGTATCCAGTTGTGCATTGAACACGGAGTTATTCAGTCCAGTTAAGTGTGTTACTTATCACACCCATGTGCTTTCAAAGCCTGATTTGATGAGTAGCTAAGCGTGAGCCGTGACGGTTGTTGCCCTGCCGATATGCAGGCAGCCGTGACCTTTCCTATTGACCAGCCAGAAACTTTTAGATCAAAGCCGATCGATGACAACAAAGCCGAGGCTCTTGTTGGTCCATCCTGGAGGGAAACACCTCTAAAGGCGAGTCCGAGTTCGATCCGGTGCCCTTTTTGTGTTCCCTAAATACCTGAGGGGATTGAAGTGCTGTTCCCTACATGCACTTTGTCTTGAGGGAAAGTACTGGCTTCAAAATAAATAATTAAATAATTAAATAAAAAGCCGCTGTGTCTCCCAAAGACATTTAAAACAGATTCTTTCTTGTGTGTGTTTGTGTGTGTGTGGAGTCAGCAAATGAAAATAGATTATTTTGCACTCGCATGTTAATTCGAAGCAAAGCGCTGCCACTTAAAAATGGGTAATTAATTGGAGCAGGTAAAGCTGATTGGACAAATGAAGTCGACGTATTATGCTTCATTAGCTAGAGGAAGTTAACTAGGAGTCTAATTAAATCCCTGCCTGTGGGTTTAGCCGGTGTTCAAGAATGTCGAGGGCAACAGCTCATGTACCACAGTGTGTACTAACCAAAAACAAAATGCTAACATACCAACGATCGAGACGTGTGTTTATTTTCAAATGTACGGGATTCCAATAAACAGAACGTTCTTGAATGGGAATCTTTTCATGGCGTAATGATGATATTAACGTTAAAGTGACTTATTTCCATTTTTTTTTACAACACCTGGACTGGTGAGCACATCCATCTCACAGCAAGAAGGTCCTGGGTTTGAGGCTCGGGCTTTGCTGAGGCGTTTCATCGTGGAGTTCCCCCTGTGCTTGCGTGGGTTTTTCCGGTTTCTCAGGTTTCTTCCCACAGTCCAACGACATGTACATCAGGCTAATTGGCTGTTGTAATTTGTCCCTAGGGGTGTGTGTGTGTGTGTGTGTTGACCCTGCGATGGTCTGGCGGGCTGTTCAGGGTGTACCCTGCCCTCGCCCACAGTGCCTTCCTGCAACCCTAGGAGGGTTTTAGTGGTTCATTGAATGAATGAATGAATAACTGCGAGTTGCACCTTGTTCAGACGAGTATCATCGCACTCCCACTAAATAATCTACTCCTAACTTCAGATGTCATTTTGTTCTGTATTGCAGGACCACTAATTTCAACATCTTTTTCAACATGAGATTTTTATTAACAACAACAACAAAAAAAAAAATTCAAAAGTGTGGTACCGCCTACTTTTACAATGGGATGTCTTTTGACTAACAGCCAATCAGAGTTATGTATTTATTTGCCACTGGGGAGTAATTTTTTAGATTTTAGTTTTTTTCAGAAGTGTTTGGGAGAACGGCGATGTCTCCACACTGACGTGTCAAGAGCCAATCAGATCGCATCTTTCAAGATCCTGAAGCTTGTCACCAGAAAAAAAAATGTAGAAAAAGATATAAAGAATGTGGGTGGCATGACCAACTTTTACAGACAGCAGACTTTCACTCGGCAGGAATTTAGAGCAATTCAGTGATATTTAGCATCAACAAAATGTTGGGAACCTGATTACAGGAGCTTGTGAACGGCTCCTGGGTCTCTGCGGCTGTAGATGAGGTGTATCTGGTTAAACCTGGACGTCTGGACGTGAGTGGTGATGGTGTAAGCCGTACCTGTCGAGTTTGAGTCTCTGAGCGAGGAGTCTCCAGTCGGCTCCGTTGGGGCAGGGCGCGTCCAGACTGCTGCAGATCTTCTGCCGGATGAGGTAGGGGATCTGAAAGGCGCTAGGGCCAGCGAGAGCTGGACTGCTTTTATCCACCAGCAGGAGATCAGCATCGAGTGGCCTGGTATCCTGCAGCATCAGGACACAAACCGGAACCGGAATTTACTTCCGTTTATACCCTTATATCCTTTTCTTACATCCACGAAAATGAACCGCTGCACCAATTTTTCCCAGCGCTGAAGATTCAGCATGAGAACTCGACATGACATAACGAGGGCAGAGTACACCCTGGACAGCTCGCCAGGCCATCGCAGGGCGGAAACACGCTGACGGCTATGCAGCTCCTCTTTACGAAAGTCAGCAATGGTTCTTTTACACGCCTCCCACCACAGACAGTGAGAGACACGGCCGGTCTTTGATAACCCAGTTAGCTGCACTGGGGGCGCAGCAGTGACATCCTGGTGATAGTGGGCTTGAACCCCCCGACCTTCGGATCAGTAATCCAGTAAACTGCGCCAGGGCTGAAACCGGGGCTTTCAGACTTGGTATGCTGGCTCACTACTATGAGTGCTAGGATGAGTTTGTGTGTGAGTGACCTTGACCTTTTCAAGGTCACAGAGGCAGAACTGTGTATTAGGTTTCCGGACGTTTACTTGCCGCACGCTGAAGCTGGGGCTTTCAACCCTGCTATGCTTGTTCTATATTGGTATATTAAAAAAATGTCCTTTTGACGCGAGTGTCTGGGCCCCTGTGGTCTCTTTTTTTTTTTTTTTTTTTTTTTTTCCTGCAACACAACGCATTCAAAATGTTCTTAACCAAGGTGACCCTACTTTACTGTGATGCTAAAGCAATAACAGCTTTTGCTGAATTAGCAGCGTAACCAAGTATAGCTTTGCTAGCTAGCCAATGCTAATGTCCAAATTTGCCAATATTGTAAGTTGGCTTCATGCTAATTAGCCAGGCTAATGGCTAGATCACAAACCACATTCTTTGCTAGCTTTAGCGACTAACTAACATAAGCAGCAGCGAGCCTAAATTCATTAGAGAGAGAGATTTTTTCCTGGCTCATACTTTTTATTGGCGATGAGTGTTTTTTCCTGGCGGTTTTCTTTAAAGCTGGAAATGTTTTTTCTATTTCCAGGAGGCAGATATAAATCATAAATCCACTTACTGAACCAGTTTACAGGTTTGTGATCATAACCCTTCCTCTCCAACTTAATGTTTATTTAGGACAGGTTTCCATGGCAACCGCTCAAGAGTTTCTGCAAATCCATAACTAGCTATTATTGCTGATGATAATGCCGGTGTCAGTGAGTCAGCTAAAGTGGATTCAGATTGAAGTCTCGAGTCCCGGCGGATTCATTACCGACTGAAATATTTAGAAGACACACACTTTAGGGAAGCACTCTACCCCGACGTAACTGATGAGCGCCGCCTAACGAGTCGGGTTCGGTGCCAGCGCCGAGTGATACACTGCGGGAGTAAACAGCCAGCTGTGTTACCTTGGAGATGTTGAAGTCGAGGCTGAAGCTCTGGCCTTCGCCTTCCACCTGCCACACACACAGCGTGCAGGAGAGCTCGCACGTGCTCACGCTCATCCGCTCCAGCGTGAAGGCGCAGTGCAAACTCCGTTGTGTGCCGTTCCAGATGTGATAGAACGGGATCTCCTGTACTCACACACACACACGTATAAACAGAGAGACAGTTAAGGAAAGAGAGACAGGTTGTGAGAGAGATTGTCAGAGAAAGAAGGCAGGGAATGGAGAGAAATACAGAGAGACAGTCAAGAGGAGAGAGGATGTGAGAGAGAGAGAGAAAGAGAGAGAGATGGGACTGATGGATGGATGGATAGTTTGGCAGAAAGGCATAAGGCTGAGGAATCTGTGTGTATAACACTTGGGTCGTGTATCCCCTCTGCTGACTGTGAGGTTGTGTAGCACATTATCTCTGAGGAAACAATGCCATACTGCTGTGTGTGTGTGTGTGTGTGTGTGTGAGAGAGAGAGAGAGAGAGAGAGAGAGAGAGAGAACGTGCTTTAATTACCAGGCAAGCAGTAAGTGCTAATCTGAAATAAAAGCGACAAATATGATCCTATTATCGCCGTCATTTGAGAGCATTAAACGTTGCTGGTTATAAATCACAGGACGAAACACAAACACACTGATGCTTTTATAATGACGCAGTAATAACTCACACACACACACACACACACACTCTCTCACACACACATACTGTTTATTAGCTTTGCAGCAGATTTGATTAAATGTTCAAAAATAAGGTCATGACTGCAGGCAGCTGCCTCGAGACTCCTCAGCAATGTCCCTAACCTCTCGCAGGGTTTGTTTTGTGCCTAAAGGGGGAGCTGTTGCTCAGTGTGACGCTCTCTCTCTTTCACACACACACACACACACACACACACTAAAGCTTCGCTACATTGAGCAATACTGAGATAAGAGATGAGGAGTGTGTCCAGAGCGATCCTACACCTCTGCACTGTGCCTTCTCTCTCTCTCTCTCTCTCTCTCTTTCTCTCACTCTGCCATGAGAATCTGTGTTCCATCTCTTGCTAAAATACACACACACAAACTGTTTAACTCCCTCCACAGCTAAGAGCTTCATACTTCCCTGCAATGAAAACTGCAGGAAGTGAGCAGTAAATCCACTTCCTCTTCTTCACTCGTCTTCTACTCACTCACTCCCTCCTTTCTCATTTCTGATAGCTGTCTGTCTGTCTCTCTGTATGTTCATCTATCTACCTCTGTGTCTGGTTACCTACCTGTCTGCACCTGTACATGTCTATGTCTACCTGTCTGGCTGTCCATTGGTGTCTCTCTCTAGCTGTCTGTCCCTCTATATAAAGAGACGTGTATCTGTTGATCTGCCTGTCTGCCTGATTACTTTTGCGTCTGTCTTTCGTCTCTCTGTGTCTCTCAGTATGTCAGCCAGTCTATCTGGCCCTTTATCTGACAGAGAGAGAGAAAGAGAAGGAGAGAGAAAGAAAGGGACAGAATTAGGGAGCGAACCCAAGAAAGGCGGTAAGTCAGGAAGAGAGTGAGAGACCGACAGACAAAGAAATAAAATTCAGGTGAGAGAGAGAGACGGAGAGAATCAGAGGGAGGGAGGGAGAAACAGGAAGGGTGTTTTTCTATCAGTCTATCTACCAGCCTGTCTATCCATCCATCTCTCTCTCTTTCTACTTGTCGATGTATCTGTTTGTTTGTTATCCCATCTGTCTAAGTCTGTTATCCCTCCATCCAATGGTCTGTCAATCCGTTTACCTATAGCTGGCTGCCTTTCCATTTATCCATCCCTCAATCTATCTGTCTATCCTCTCCTCTCTCTATTCATCCTTCCATTCATCTGACAAAACCTGACTATCCCTCCTCCATCCTCCTGTCTGTATATCTGTCCATCTCTCTGGATATTTGTTTGTCTGGAAAAGTCCGTATCTGTCTATCCTGTTATCTGTTTATCTTTCTATCCATCCCTGCGGCTGATTATCCATCTTGTTTTTGTCTGTACATTTATTTATCTATTCATCCATCAATCTGTCTCTCCTTCCACCAGGCTCTCTTCTAAGCTCATACGTGTCTGATTCCCTACTAATTTCGATCTATTTATCGGTTGTTCTATCGTTCTCTCAATCATCCTGTCGTATCATTATGTAAATTCCGGACCTCAGGTAGCACTTATTGTATCTCGGCGCGTCTCCGCTTTGGCGAGATTTGCGGCTCGGCTGCTCGCTCTGTAATGGAGTTGGGCTCCGTCGCCGCACGTTCAGAAACGATCCTAATGAGGCCAAACCAAAGAAATATCCCATTAGAAGGCTCGGCAATGCAGAACGGCGCAGCATTAAAAACCTGATGCTGGCTGGAGCCACGTATCAAGAGCCATTTTAAACGTGGCGCCCGTGGGGAAATCTGCTAAACTCCTGCTCACAGAGCCAATGATCAAACTCAGGCAGCAGAACGTGCATGCAGAGCTATGTAAAAGAGAGAGAGAGAGGGAGAGAGGGGGGAACAATAGCTGGGGGCCATTTGAAGGATAAATAAGTGTAATAGAGGGGCGAGGGGATGAGTCAGATTGGGTGAGATGAGAATAAAAGCGAAGGAAGACAGAAGGAAAGCTATAATGAGAGAGGGAAGAAGAAAAAAGGTTGCTAGTAATGCTTTGTAGAGCCATTAATGGTCTATACCCTCATATAAAACAGAAAAGAAGTACCGCGGGTACCGACTTCATGCTCCGAAGCTACAGGAAACTGACAAAAGAAACCCATCACGCTCCCTTTTCAGCAACTCTTAAAGGTACATCTCACCGGGATCTCACAGTTGGTGACCGTGGTGCCATTCATTCTACAAACAGTCTCCAGGTCGTCACCATGCCCATGATCCATTCGCCGATCTTAGCTTCAGTCACCGTGGAGTTTTGGACATGTGCAAAATTTTGAGGAATCGACGGCGAACGTGTCTTTTCACCAAATGGTCTGTAAAATACTCGCAACAGTCCCAACCGTTCTCTACAAACGGTCTAGACGCCACCCTCAGGAATGTGGTGACTTGTTGAAGAATACTTTTCGAACAGTTCGTGAACTTTGTGTACTGTGGCCATGTGACCATGACGCTATATGAAGGTGAGCATTTGGCGCACAGTCACATTGGCCACATTCGCCAAAATGTCGCTGACTCTGGCTCTACTCACCAGAGATCGCTAGAAAATCATCAACACGGTCATCGCCACTTAAGATCCCACTGACAGCAAGAAGCTCCTGGGTTTGAGTCCCGGGCTTGGTGACGGTGTTTCAGTGTGGAGTTTGTATGTTCTCCCTGTGCTTGTGTGGGTTTCCTCCGGGTACTCTGGTTTCATCCCACTGACCAAAGTCATGCACATTAGGATAACTGGTTGTTCAGATTGCCCCTAGTTGTGAGTGGGAAGGACTGCGTGTTTTG
>JAOUQZ010000024.1:9291708-9303185 GCA_028564935.1 Neosilurus hyrtlii
CTCTCTCTCTCTCTCTCTCTCTCTCTCTCTCTCTCTCTCTCTCTCACTCTCTCTCTCTCTCTCTCTCACTCTCTCTCTCACTCTCTCTCTCTCTTACTCTCTCTCTCACTCTCTCTCTCTCTCACTCTCTCTCTCACTCTCTCTCTCACTCTCGCTCTTACTCTCTCTCTCTTTCTCTCTCTTATTCTGTCTCTCTCTCTGTCTCCCTCTTACTCTCTTTCTCTCTCTCTCTTTGTCTCTCTCTTTCTCTCTCTCTTATTCTGTCTCTCTGTCTCTCTCTCTTACTCTCTCTCTCTCTCTTACTCTCTCTCTCTCTGTCTCTCTCTCTTACTCTCTCTCTTTCTCTCTCTCTCTTTCTCTCTCTCTCTCTCTCTTACTCTCTCGTTCTCTCGCTCTGTCTCTCCTCTCTCTCTTATTCTGTCTCTCTTCTCTCTCTTGCTCTCTCTTACTCTCTCTCTCTCTCTATCTCCCCTCTCTCTCTCTCTCTTACTCTCTCATTCTCTCGCTCTGTCTCTCTCTTACTCTGTCTCTCCTCTCTCTCTCTTGCTCTCTCTCTCTCTTGCTCTCTCTTACTCTCTCTGTCTCTCCTCTCTCTCTCTTACTCTCTCGTTCTCTCGCTCTGTCTCTCTCTTACTCTCTCTCTCTTGCTCTCTCTCTCTCTTACTCTCTCGTTCTCTCGCTCTGTCTCTCTTACTCTCTCTCTCTCTTGCTCTCTCTTACTCTCTCTCTTACTCTGTCTCTCCTCTCTCTCGCTCTCTCTCTCTCCTCTCTCTCTCGCTGTCTCTCCTCTCTCTCTTTCTCTCTCTATCTTTGTCGCTTTCAAAGTAAAGCTATTTTATGAACATCACTAAAAAATAATGCGACATACACAAAAAATAGTTTGGTTAACACAAAAGCATGGCGATGCCCACAGCGTCCCCGAGTCTGACTTCACCATGTTCTAGACTTCATGGCCACAGTAGGAAATGATGAGGTTTAGATCAGTTACGTTACGGGATGTTTTTTGATGGACCCCATCCAGTTTTGCGCAGTCTTACACCATCCTTCCTCCTGGAGGACTTCTGCTGGTGACTGTCTAATGTTCCGGTTTACACCGATCAGCCCAACAAGAAGATTCGGTCCAAAAACCCTCTAAATTCTAATAGATGATGATTTGAGACAATGATGTTCGCCTACCAAGCCAAAAACGGACCGCGAGGCAATTACCAACCCTTGTTCTGCATCACGTACCCGCCATCCCTCCAGATACGTGGAAGAAAAGCTTCAAAACTCTTCTGATATGTACCACCCAGAGGGTTTCACGAACTTTTCCGAACTGTCTTCCAACTCCTCAAAGACCTCGTCACTAAGCTCTTCCGTCGACGTTAATTAAAAAGAAAACTTTTGTCGCGCCGAAACTTTTCTTCTTTACATTTCAGACTCTTCCTGGATCCTCCCTGAGATTCTCGAGTTCTTCGTTTGGGGGTCCGCAGGTGGTCACGAGAACTTGAGTGAGCGGTGAGATTACACTACAATGGTCCTGAGAGTTGGATTTCGATCCCGTCGTACTTGATCAGGGCGGGACAGTGGCGTACTGGTTAGCATGTCCGTCTTAGAGCAAGAAGGTCCTGAGCTTGCGTGGGTTTCCTCCGGTACTCCGGTTTCCTCCCACAATTCAAAGACATGCACATTAGGCTAATTGCCTGTTCCAAGGTGGAGGTGTGAATTGTTGTGTGTGTTGCCCTACAACCGTCTGGCACGTACCCCACCTTCACTCTGTGTCGGGTCGTATGGGCTCCAGCCTCCCCACGACCCAAGTAGTAGGACTAAGCAGTTCGGAAAGGGGTGAGAGATTGAGTAGGTGCAGGTGACCGGAGGCCAGAGCTCGATTTGAGGAGATACCGGAGGAAACTGCTGCGGGTTTGCATCTCCTTTGGAATAAACTGATTACTGGTGTTTAAATGCCATTCTTGAGATTTACACCCCTCAAAATAGAAAGTCCGCTTACAGCCAATCAGCTGCCTGGAGAATTAAGGCAGTAAACACAGACCAGTATATCAATTCCTCTCTCTGATCTAGGATCAGTCTATTCCCCTGCTGGCTCTGCTGCTGCACATCGTTTCCGCTCGCCAACAGGATGGATTTCTGAGCAAAAAATTGGAAATCTCTTCCTCATTTCCTCTCCTGCGCCTCCTCACACTAACTCCCAACGTGGCAGACTGATGAGAACTCCGTCTCTTATTGAAAGCGCTAATTGTCCCAAATAGACTCCACTCGCGCCCTTGGTAGTGGATAAGGTTACAGGCACCATTCAGGCACCGATCGGCTTAGTGACGCTCTTCCTCGGCTGCGTTTTTCTCCCGTTAAACAAGCTCAGGACTTGCTAATGTCACCTAATTAGAGCAATTTCAGTCTCGGAAGCAAAATGATTCACTTTGCCTTTTATGAAAGGCTTTTATTGTCGTAACGCGATCGTTGCGGTGTCATCGGGAGTGCGCTTTCCAGGTCTTTTGTTGATGGAGCCCGGTGTTTAGTCGAGCTCTATGACGCCTCAGTGATCCATGGTGCAATCTGATCACCTCTGACGTACAATCAATGTAAAATCGCTACAGGTTAACCTTCCTGTTCTTTTCAACACTGACTGCCTCGTTAGATTTTAGATCAGCGGTATAAGCACGCCTGATCCGTCACGTGTTCAAGTGAAAATACAGTACAAGCGCGACTGCTTTTAATGTGTCGAACACACCAGTTCCACTGCAGTCCTTCAAACTGGTAGATGAGATGCTGGTGTAATGCATAGCATGTCCGCCTCCCAGCTAGCAGGTCCTAGTTTCGAGGCTCAGGCTGTGTGGAGTTTGTATGTTCACCCCGTGCTTGGGTGGGTTTCCTCCAGGTACACCGGTTCCCTCCCGCACACTAGGCTACCTGCATCCCACCATCGCCCAGAGTTGGCACAACCCTTCTAGGAACTAGCATTACAACGAGTCACAATCAGAAACGGCTAGCTGGACAACAAGAGCATTTTAAACCACGACCTCTTGATCATGAGCCCAGCACCTTGAGTACTACACCACCGGCACCACTACACCACCGGCCCCACAAATTTTCCACCAGTCCAGAATTATTACATTAATTCATTCATTTTCTAAGCCGCTTAATCTTAATTAGGGTCGCGGGGAGGCTGGCGCCCATCTCAGCCGACGAAGGCAAGGGACACCCTGAACAACTCACCAGACCATTGCAGGGCCAACACTCACACAACAATTCACACTCACACTCATACCTGGGGGGCGAATTGGAACCACCAATCAGCCTACTGTGGGTGTTTTTGGCCTGTGGGAGGAAACCGGAGGACTCGGAGGAAACCCTCGCAAGCGTGAGGAGAGCATGCAAACTCCACACAGAAATGCCCGGACTCGAACCCAGGACCTTCTTGCTGTGAGGCAAACATGCTAACCACTGCGCCACCCTGTCGCCCAGTGTAGAACTATTTGGTAAACATAAAGTTCCAATAGCTGGTTATAGGTTCCTGAGCATCATTCCTTCGCTTATCAAACACAAGGCGTGAGAGTGTGCGTGAAGGAGTGAGAAAGCTCTAGTGTGTGAACACAGGGAAGTGAACTTGCCGCCATGTGACTCACCCGTATTGGGGATGGTGAGACGTCCTCCCAGGAAGTTGAAGGTGCCGTAGGAGGTGTGGACGGCATCCCGCGGCAGAGTCTTGAAGTAGGTCTGGGCGGTGAGGCGGCTGGTGAGGTGTCCGCTGTCGCCGCTCACTTTGCCGTTGGCCATTGTGTGCGATCCGTTCGCCAGAGGCTCCAGCAGCGGCCCGTCGCTCAATGAGAATTTCGGAGTGGGGTCATGACGCGTACGCAGCGAGCCCTGGTAACCGGGTGTGGTCAGATCCGGCTGGATCGTGAGCAGGTGAGAATTTTCTGTGGGAAGATGAGAGAGAAAGAGAAAGACAGGAAGCGCACGTGAGAAAATCCGAGAAGGTGCGGCAGCAGACCTGCCAACCTTCTTGCACATTTTGTGTTGAGTGCTGCTACTCTGAAATACGCCACAAGTGTATTTCATTCATTCATTCATTCACTACTTCATCCTACTAGGGTCGCGGGGAGCCCGGAGCCTATCTCAGCCGAGTCAGGGTGAAGGCGGGGTACACCATGAAATGCTCACCAGACCATCACAGGGCCAACAAACACAACCATTCACACTCACACCTAGGGGCAGATTGGAACAGCCAACGAGCGTAATGGCGTACCCGGAGGAAACCTATGCATGCATGTGGAGCACACGCAGGAACACCCTTACCAAACCCGGGACTCGAACCCGGGACCTTCTTGCTGACGTGCTGACCACTACACCAACTGACTTTCTTTCTTAAATAAACAAACAACAGACGAGTCATTCAAAGTATGAATTTGGAATGATTGACAGTTGCAGACTTTTTTTTTTAATACTTCCATGCAAACTGACACAATGGAAGCCCCGCCCCTTTCCTTCCATCACGCAGTAGGAATATTTTGACTACCGCGACTTTGGCTTGACTTGATTTCCTCCTCAAAAGACGCAGCCTCGCTTTCTGTCAGGCCAAACTGAGGAAACATCAGTGTCTATCAGTGTACCGCGCGTTCGACTTTTGTCGCTAATATTAGACAAGAATCTGGTTAAAATGAGGGATTCGCCAAAAACACCACTTTCAGATTTTGAATAAAAGGCACAAATCTAACACTTAACCTGTTTTGTTTAACAGTAACTCAGTGTCTATGGTAAGGAAGTAAAGCGCTCAGTGTCCAAGATCACATGACTAATGTTCGGTATTACATTTTTCGAGTACGCAGCAGAACGACTAGCAGAGATTAGTCATCTTTGTGGTTGGCAGGTCAAAGAAAGACACTGGTTCAGAAAATGCTTTCAATCAAACAGCAATCAGTGTGAACACACACACACACACACACACACACACACATACACACATACAGACAGATGGGACACCACCCCCCCACCCCCCAATTCCCCCTTAACCGTGATAAGAAGTGGCTGGTGGATAAACTGATGCTGCTCCTGCTCACTGAGCTCCGCCGCAGTCATGCAGATTTTTAAGGCCAGCTTAGCGGGAGGGTTTCAGAAAATAGCCGGCGCACTTAAGCATGTCTGGAACAGAGCTCTGTTTTCCTGTACGCAGCCATTTTCATTTCTCTGCCGTCAGATTAAAGGGAAAATCAGCAGGGAGGACATGACGTTAAGATCAGGGTGGGAAGCGCACAGCGTCTTAGCGCGCTCAGATGGAAAATACCCAGGAGGAATGATGCTGAAGGTGCTCGCTGTTGGACTCGCATGCAAGCTGTCTATCACTACACGGCTAATAATGTACTAAATTGCCTGGTGCAACTATTGTAGCTAGCAACATTACTAGGTGCTGTTTTTTTTACACTACATTATTTTATTTACGTTATAATTATAATAAATATTGACTAAAGGGCATTACTACTTTACTGAATATGCATTTATTTACAGTGATAATAACGAGGGCGGTACAGTGGCTTAGTGGTAAACACATCTACGTCATAGCAAGAAGGTTCTGGGTTTGATTCCTGGGCTCGGGCGTTTCTGTGTGAAGTGTGCATCTGTGCTTTTGTGGGTTTCCTCCTAGTACTCCGGTTTCCTCCCACAGTCCAAAGACATGCTCATTAAACTTCTTGGCTGTTCCAAATTGACCCTAGGTGTGTGTGTTTGTGGGGTTTGGGCCTGTGATGGTCTGGCGAGCTGTTCAGGGTGTACCCCGCCTTCGCCCAATGTTCGCTGAGACAGGCTTATCACCCCCCCGTGACCCTAATAGCAGTAAGTTATTTGGCAAATGAGTGAGTGAGGAAGTGAGCAATGATACCAACACAATAAAACAAAACAAACAGCACCAATAAAAATGTTAGCTAGCTAGCAATATAGCTAGGTATCTAAATTTAATTTATAGCATTATGTTTTCCTTAAATGTCTAGCGTCACACGGCGGCATAAAATACCATCTTAAAAGGTCGTAAGTCACATCTCGAATAAAAATACAGATTTAAAACTGGAGGTGTTGGTAAAAATAATATTTAAACAAATTTAATGTGGAAGGTGTGATAGTGGTCATGTGACATGGAATAACGAGTTAGTGGGAAGAGGCGAATGATAAAAACACACAAGATGAAAGGCTCGTGAGCCAGACAGAAACACAGAGGAGGTAGGAAGAGAGGAAGGATATCGTACTGCAGCGCTGCGCCCGGTCCGGTGCCCACACACCTGGCATGGCAGGTTTGATGCCCACGGGCTGGAAGCCGGTCGTGAGGATGGATGAATCGGCTACATCCGCATCCAGTCCTTCTTTCTTTCTCCGATACACGAGGACCAGGACCACCAGCAGCAGAGCGAGACACAGCGCCACGGCGACGATGCCCACGTAGAGAGCCACGTCCTCGGCACCGGACACAGCTACAAACACACACACACACACACACACACACACACAGAAAGAGAACGAGAGATGAATTTAAAGCACATATCGCTATTTCACTGCTAACACAAACACTAGTGCTTTACTACAGACCATAATTTTGCCTCATGTTGTGCTGTTTAACGTTTAGCTTCAGCAGTTACTTAGCCTTCGAGAGTCTATAATGTGCAATTTCCTGTTTTACTGTCCTTTAATATTGTTAACCGAGTGTAAATCTGCATCCACACAGCCTCCGTTCATAGAGCCAAGATGTCCTCAAAAAAAATGTAAATAAATAAATATAAATAAGTATAAAAAATTATCGTTAAAAGTCGCCAGACAAGGTCGCGAGCTAATTTGCATATTCCTTGCACATTCTTGACTTGATGACTTGACAGCGGACTAAAAAAATGTAAAATTTTTTCTTATTTGTGGGCGGAACAGCGCCATAGTGGTTAGCACGTCCTCATCACTGCAAGGAGGTCCGAGGTTCAAGTCCTGGGCTCAGCGAGGGTGCTCGATCTTCCTGTGCTTGCTTGGGTTTCTTCCAGGTACTCCGGTTTCCTCCCACAGTCCAAAGACATGCATATTAGGCAAACTGGCTTTTCAAATGGCTGAATGGTTGCATGCGTGTATATTAGCCCTGCAATGGACTTTCGGAGCTGTTCAAGGTGCACCCCACCTTCGCCTGGCTGAGAATTAACCATTAGCGCCATTAACGCGTACAGATTTCCATACTGCTAGAATTTCCATTCGGAATTCAGTCAGAGTGAAGCAGTAGTACTGACAATGAGGGCTGGGCGATAATGATTAAATCTTATATTGTGATATATTAGTGATACATATGTGAAAGTGATTCCTCGTGCTCCCTGAACCACTCGCTCATTATCTGTCTCCACATTTTATATCCGTGATGTGATAACCTGCTCATTCACTACATCCAGCTCATCAGCTGACTTCATTTTATTGCACATTAATGTTGCTGAGCCTCGACCGGTCCAACCGGAGCAACAACGCCATGGAGATTACACGCTGTGATCAAGGATAAATGCTCTCCATGTAAATATTATGGTGTGCAACTTTTTTTTTTTGGCCGAGCAGAGTGTAAGGAATGTAATTCAGCTAATTCAAAACACTAATTGATATTTCTGAACAAATGATCTCATTAAGCAACTGTTTATTCCATCCAGGATTAAATAAGTATCTGTGTCGATCATCAGCTGACCTGAGATCAGTGGTGTCAGTGCTGCAAGTCCATCTCAACTCCCTTAATAACTCCACCAATTAACCGCCGAGAGCAAATTAATTAAAGTGTTTGATGTAGCCCTGGAGGGAGTAAACATGAGCTCCAGAAGGTGTTCATCACAAAGTTAGCAGATTGAACAATGATTTTTTTTTTCCCCCTAAGCGAATTACGTGAGGAGCAACAAGCACGGAACAACAGTGCATACTAAAGAAATAACAATCCGCTGAATACAGTGATTGACCAATCAGAATCGAGTATTTAAATGAGCGGCACGATGAACGGAAAATGAAATGCTAAATGAAAGCCATGCTGGTTCAAGCGCTCGTATATATACGCCGCTGATTAATAACAAACATGGGCATAGTTTATTTAATAAACAAAAACAAATGTTTTTTGAGACCTGCACATGAATATCCTGAAATATAGCTTTTATATAAACAAACTTACCTCAACACTGAAATCTCAGCACTGAAATATTAAATTGCTTCCATTTGACATGTTGTAAAACTTGCTCATATCCATTTACTATAAAGGCTCCATGTTTATTTTGCTTGTTTGTCAGCCCAGACACCACACCCCCCAGTCCCCGCCCCCAAGTCGTGCAAGATGATTCGTCAAGAAGCTGTTTTTATTAATTTATTATTTATTTGTTTATTTTTAGCTCTGATGTCCTAGAGAGCTGTCCAGGTTGTACCCCGCCCTCGACCCAGAGTCGGCTGAGATGGGCACCAGCCTCCCCGCGGCCCTAATTAGGATTAAGCGGTTCAGAAAATGACTGAATGAATGAAAGTTCTGCTGTGGTACAAAATGCAACACTTTTATAAAGTGGCCACTTCCTGCTGGATTACATATAAAATAGAGAGAAAAAAAGCTTTTCCTTTAGAAAAAGGACGCGATGGAGTGCAAGTTGTGAAAACACTCGAGATGTAATTGGAGAACACGGAGACCCTGATAACTCTAATTCACAATATTCATTGGTCCAGCGCAGCCATTACTCTCCAGACTGAACTGATTTACCTTCTAATTGACCTGCATTTAATAAAACTCCTCATCAGCGTCTCGGTCGGATCTGCGACGACTCATTATCAAGTCCTTAAGTACAAAGATTTTAAAAGAACTTGGTTTGCACTGAACAATTATGCACTGAAGGCGAGGTGGATGACACCCACGGAGTCTGAGGTACACAACTGTTTTACTATATACTACATTGGAACATTAGCAACAAAAAAAAACAACCCTGTAAACTTAAATGAGATTTTTATGGTTTTTCTTTTACATTTTTTAAATAAATGACAGATGCATGAGCTCCGGTGTATTGGCTACGAGATGTGTAAACGCACCTCTTTAAACCCTATTCAGAATTTAAGTATATACTACATGGGAACATAAAGAAAAGCAAGCTAAAATGAGATTTTTTAAATAATTTACCTTTCATATTTGAACCATGACAGAGGCAGGTCAGGTGAGCTCTACAGGCTCTGAGCTAACAGTGCTGTGTAGTGAATAGTGTCTTCAGAGCCTTCTCATTCAAAGTTTAATTGCAGACGTAAGTAAATCATGCTCCGTAAAGATGGGTTTTTACATTCATGTGAATTTTTTTATTGTCATGTGGAAATTCAAGAAAAATAAACTAAATTAAAGGAGATTTTATGTTTTATTTTTCCATTTTTAAAAGCACCACAATGATGACACTGTCTGCTTCAAGTGACCATGAAAAACTGTGACTGTCCGTTGTTTTATGATCCAAGTATTATCCGCTCAAGAGTCCAGCCGAGGAACACCTGGCGACGTGATATAGAGGTTGGGCCACACGTGGAGGCAGCTGGAGAGACTGGCCCAGGATAGAGACACTTTGAGGGACCTTGTTGGTGGCCTATGTCCCAGGAAGGGCAATTAGCAATAGTAGGGAAGTAATCCACTCGGGATGGCCAATCAGATTGTGTGTAATATACATTAATTTCCTCTAACTGCAAGAGGTTTAATCATTTAAGTGTACCAGTACTGGCCATCCTTCCAGTATAATTAGTGCGTATGTAATACGTTTAAGCGATACAGACACTTTAACATAAATGAAAATGGATTACTAGCGGAGGCCAAACTGTGGGGGTTAGCATTCGTTTCCCACGCTGGGTGGGGTTGACGCCTCTTGTGTAGACAGTGAGACGTCGCGTTCTAGTGACGCTGAGGATGAGAACGCTACCAGACATGAGCATCACGTGAAACCAGAATGGTTTATGCGGCTAATGTTTTTCCAACTCGGCTTTCCTGTCATCTTTTGGTTTAAGAACAAAAATAAATGTTTTTCGTGATTTCTGCACATTGCTGTTTGTGCAGCTCAGCACTGGTCCATAATGTGCTATGATGCACGGGTCAGTGACGTAGCCCAGCCAATCCAATGAGTTCACGTCGCTACCAGACTGAAACAGCCAATCAGAAAGGCACCATGTCCCTGAGCACGCTTAGAGTCGTGACACTCGTGCACACTTTAAAATCAGGCATGGACTGATGTTGCCGGAAGAAACCGCTGATGTCATACGTGATCATTTTAAAGAGCTAGTAACACTAATTCCCGACAGGGACCCTTTAACCGGAGAAACATCCTGACTCTTCTGTGCGCATGATATCATTTTATCACTAATATTCTCCACAATAACGCAGCTTGGACTGAAGAAAATAGTAGCAGTTCCAGAATACACAAAAACACGTGTGCAATAAATGCGCTAGGAATTTTTGAAGCCAAACAAGCCAGTTTGAAATGTGATGAGAGAGGATGAGTTGAGTGGGAGGCGAAGAATGAAGGAGAGAATAAAAAAAGGATGTCAGAAAATGAGAGAGAGAAGCTGCGTAAAGGATTTAAAAGCATGAAATGAACGCATCAAACGCTTTCCTGGACTGAAATGGAGACTGACGCTTCCATGCAGATGCAGAATACCCCCCCAAAAAACCCATGATTGACGTGTTCTTTTCAGAGCTTTAATCTTTCGATCTGCGTTCTGTCTGGTTGGTATCAGAGCTTTTGTCCTCTGGAGAGTAGCCGTAGCGTAGCGTACCTTACCGTTCCGTACGTCTGCCTCGCAGCTTGCCACATCAGCACTCCCAAATGTTTTTTAACGGCTGTGATATTGAACACACATGCACACACACACACACACACACACACACACACACACACATTCGATGCTCCTGGAGGGAACAAAAAAAGTGGGCGAGAGAATATAACCAGATTTATCTGCTGCCTTTTTTGGCTCTGCGGAGTCTGTGGCCCGCGGTGCTGAGATTCAGACAATCACGTCCAAAACAATCCTAATCAGCGATGTCAGTGGGAAATGGGATTTTGTGACGGCCGTCACGGTGGCACTGAGGCTCGGGTGTGTGCGTTCGTGACTAAATAAGTGTTTATTGTATAGCGTGTCAGCGCTTTAGGATCACGCTCAGAGACGAGGACTCGTTTGGATCAAAACCACATGCTACCTCAATCCCTCGATTCCAATTAAATGAAATTAGATTTCAACTCTCACTGATGGATAATTGAGGATATAAAACCTTGAAGACCTTTAAAAAAATGTGATCAGTTTTTCAATACAAGCCATTTAACATGATATAGATTAGAGTGTGTGTGTGTTTCTGTATGCTTGTGTGAGTCTTTGCTTGTATATAGGTACGTGCATATTGCATATTTCTTTCCTATATCTGTGTGTGTCAGAGAGAGAGAGAGAGAGAGTGTGTGTGTGTGTGTGTGTGTGTGTGTGTGTGTGTGTGTGTGTGTGTGTGTGTGTGT
>JAOUQZ010000024.1:9303285-9318214 GCA_028564935.1 Neosilurus hyrtlii
TGTGTGTGTATTTTATGTTTCTTTGTGTGTTTGTTTTATATGTTTCTTTGTGTGTGTATTTTAGGTTTCTTTGTGTGTGTGTGTGTGTGTGTGTGTGTTTTATATATTTCTTTGTGTGTGTGTTTTATGTTTCTTTAAGTGTATTTTATGTTTCCTTGTGTGTGCGTGCGTGTGTGTGTGTGTGTTTTATATGTTTCTTTGTGTGTGTGTGTTTTATGTTTCTTTGTGTGTGTGTTTTATGTTTGTTTGTGTGTGTGTTTTATGTTTCTTTGTGTGTGTGTTTTATGTTTGTTTGTTTGTGTGTGTGTTTTATGTTTCTTTGTGTGTGTGTGTGCTTGCGTGTGTTTTATGTTTCTTTGTGTGTGCATGTCCCCACAAGGCCATAATGTTTAGATATACCTATCCTTGTGGGGATGTCTGGCTGATCCAAATTTCTTTCAATTTCTTTCTTTCTATAGATTTTTATAAATATGTGTGTGTGTGTGTGTGTGTGTGTGTGTGTGTGTGTATATATATATATATATTTATATGTTTATAATGAGTTATTGGGATAAAGGTTAGACATAGGTTAATATAGTAGAAGGCAGAAGCTCCTCAGAAGAACGGTAAAACCGTGTGTGTGTGTGTGTGTGTGTGTGTGTGTGTGTGTGTGTGTGTGTGTGTGTGTGTGCATGAGCGCTACTTCTCATTGGTGATAGACTGAATGCGGTATTGTTTGAGTAACTCGTGTAAACACAGCTTTGTTTGTTTTGATTTAATAACACTAAAATCGTCAAAGAAAATGATTCAGTCAGAGCTCGCCCACAATCTCCGCCACACAACAACAACAACAACAACAACAACATCAACAGCAGCAGCAGCAGCAGCATCTCCACCACAATTAAGAAGGCTGCCAATTGCAGACGCGAACGCCAGCATCAGTCTAATTAACCCGCATTCTACTTGTTAATCACATCCCTAATCGGCAAGTCGAAATAAATATCATCACCGCAATCAGTCTGCCGTTGGATTATTATTCATTTTGTTGTTAGCTCAGTGCTCAGGAGTCTGAAGGGCCGTCTGCATGAGAAGCGGGTTTTCAGTCATCTGTCTGGGTTTTGCTACAGACAGAATTTGATGAGGTCGAATGCAGCAGATTCGAGCGGTAGCGCTTGAAGTGTGTATTATGTTCGTAAAAACATGACCGAAGTGTTTTATAATGTTTCCGAGTTTGGTACCTGGCAAGTTAGCTACTTCATTTATAAGTTAATCACAAAAACAGAGGTGGCACAGTGGTGTAGCGGCTGCCACGTCCGCCTCACAGCAAGAAGGCCCGGGTACGAGTTCCGGGCTCGCCGAGAGCAATTGTGCACGGAATATGCATGTCCTTCCTGTACTTGTGTGGGTTTCCTCCGGGTTCTCTGGTTTCCTCCCACTTTACAAAGACATGCAAATTAGGCTGTTCCAAATTGCCCTGAGGTGTGAATGAGTGAGTGAATAGTTGTGTGTGTTGCCATGTGATGGTCTCAAAAGCTATTCCGGGTGTACCCTGCCTTTTCCCAGAGTTGGCTGAGATAGGCTCCAGCCTCCCCATGATGTTCTACCATGATAAAGTGGTTCAGTGAGCTAATAAATTCATTCATTCGTCCATTTTCTAAGCCGCTTAATCCTAGGTGCTCATCTTATCCAACTCTGGTTAGGGCAAGGGGCCCCGAACAGGCCACTGCAGGGTCAACACACACAACCATTCACACTTACACACACACACACCTAGGGGCAATTTGGAGCCGCCAATCGGCCTACTGTGCATGTTTTTTGGACTGTGGGAGGAAACCGGAGTGGGAGGAAACTCCACACAGAAACGCTCCGATCCCAGGAATCGAATCCGGGTCCTTCTTGCTGTGAAGCGACCGTGCTAACCACTGTGCTATTGTGCCTCCCAAGCTAATAAATGAATAAATGTTTCATCATCAGCTTTGTACTGGGAGTAAAGCAAGATGTAATGTGTTGTAAAAGAAACGTGAAAGGATCAGGCTGCAATGGGAAACATGCGATGCTTCATATAAGTGTGTCTTTCACATCTCACACCCCTGCAACCCGATCTCTCTCTCTCTCTCTCTCTCTTTCCAGAGGGTGCATTCGCATTCATAGGACAGGCAGAATATGATTAACAAACAAGTGCAGGTTCTGGGGAAGGATAAATAAAACGTGTGAACCTATACATCCTGCAGGAAGTGTGTCTCTCGCACGTGGCTTCCACGGGAACCTGAGCCACAACTGGATCTCTACCTGCAGCGGAATGTGTGAGAGAGAGATAGCGAGCGAGAGAGTGATGACGAAGGCGTAAACAGAGAGAGGGGAAACTACAGGTGCTGGGGAAGGATAAGCTGAAATAAAACCCGGCACCCTGCTGCGAGCCTGCATATGCAGCAACCAGCGAGGTTTTAAGCTAATTTCAGTGTGTGTGTGTGTGTGTGTGTGTGTGTGTGTGTGTGTGTGTGTGTGTGTGTGTGTGTGCGTATGTGTCACATACTGTACATGAAAGCATCACCACTGTTGACGGCGATTAGAAAAAAAGGCTCGGTCAAATTAGCATCAGTAATGCTAGCAGTTCAAAAAAACAGGCTCGGGGTCACTTCCTGTTCCTTATTGAATCAGGAGGAATCAGGACGCACCTTTGTGCTTAATAATCATACTCCCAGAGCGAGCCATGCAGCAGACACCTTTGTCCTTGCCCCCCTCTCACAGATTCTCTTTGTTCAGAACGAGAGCTCCTTGAGCTTATCAGAGCATCAGCAGCCTGAGTTTTTATCAGAGCGAGCAGGTGTCACGTGGAGCCCGATCCCCAAGGCTAACTATAGACTCAATCATCGATTTTTTTGGGGCACTCGCCGATAACTGAAAGGACGTCCATCATGCCTTAATTGACAGCGCTAATCAGGTTTTAGAATTGGATAGATTGGACCTAATTCAGCAGCATTGGTCTTTTGCTCTTGTCCTTTTTCTGTAACAAAAAAAGAAAATATATATATATTTTCTTCTCAGGAAGGAGTCGATATTAAATTCTCTTCTCTCCAACCCCAGCCGGTTTCTCCTTCCTGCGCTAATCTCCACACAGCTCAGTAACTGTAGCATAATGGAGACCTACGTGGGCCCTGTAGTGAGACAGGTGTCTGGAGGTGGAACAGCCTGGCCGAGTGACTCACGCTACAGAGAGAGTGAGAAAGAGTGCAAAGACTTTCCCTTCAGAGTTCTCTTCAGTGCATGTTGCATCAGCTTACAGTTTTAAAAACTCTCCTCGCTGCTCCCTCTAAATACCAGACAGGACTCCAAAATAACACCTCGACGGCAGCACTTCAAATCTTCGCCCTACTACAGGCACAATCGAGTCGAGGATCATACAAAATAAACCCTGTGGAGAGCCGCTGTTACAGGGGCAACTTGCAACAACGAATGTGTAACACCACCATAATTATTCGTTATCATGGATGCGTTTTTTTTACATCCTGGTACATGTCAAAAGCTCAAAACGTGTTGCCGAGCCCGCAGAATATCATCCCTAGTGATAAATTATGTTGGTGGTACACAGTTTTGAGAACCGCCATTCTAAACATTTTGAAAATCTTGTGTTTTATGGTGGTCAGGGCCAGTCAATGGCAAACACCATCACGTTACATTTACGTCATTTTGCAGACGACCTTTCCAAAGCGACTTACAATTAACATTTTTTTATGCAGCTGAACAACTGAGAATTAAGGGCCTTGCTCGAGGGCCCACCAGGGCTGGTACTGTGGATTGAACTCCCGACCTTCGGATCAGTAACCCATTGCCTTAACCACTGAGCCACCTCTGCCAAGATGGTGCCACTGCAACCCAACACAGTTGGAACTAAGCTAATCCGCTGTCAGAACCACCCTGTGTGCGGCACACTTTACACGGTATCACGCCTCCTTAATTATTCACGATCTTGAGTTTGAACCCAAGTTTAAAGTTTGCAACGTGTTGCCGAGCCCATTGTACAAGATAAACTTTTTGTGCACCAATGTTGATCAGAATATCCCCTTTGCAAGTTGACCGTATACCACCGACTGAAGATACCCCAATCTATCATGTGCAGCAACAAACCACGTGCATGTTGTGTCTCCAGAAGCTAAACATGTAAATATTACGTCTGCGAAAGTCCAGAATGTGATCGTTATGACTAGACCCCAACACTCCACCTACCTAGAAACTAAAAACATACTTCCTTTACAAGAGCTGATTCATTCTGCCAGTTCATCACTCCTGACTGCGGTGTATTGTCTTCCTCGTTCTCCCTCATCAAGTCCTTTGAGAACAGATATACACTTTCCACCAAATAAAAACCTTGTATGGGATTACAGTTTCCATCAAGCCCTAATAGTTTTCCACTACATTCATCTGATGAAAACTTGAACAGGAAAGTAGACAATAGCACACTGTCCACACTGCCCCTTCTTTCCAATCCTGAACTACCACTGTAACAGGGCCTGTAGAGGCTGACAGGAGGCTAGAGATTAACTGGCCCAATTTTCCCCTCAAACAACTCTGCGCTTCACTTTCCAATGTAGTGAAAGTAGTAAAATCTATTGGAGAAGTATATAGCTCAACTGGGAAACACTACATTGATCCTTAATAAGATATGAACTCCGTATATCTTGTACTACTGTTGAATTCTTGATTCTCATTGGTCATGGTTAAAACAGGACCAGAGCACTCAATAAAAAAAATCCATTCATCTTTGGGAACTGGAGGGGGGGGGGGTGTCTCAGTGGCATAGTGGTTAGCAGTGGGTTTGAGGCTTGGGCTTGGCGAGAATGTGGAGTTTGCATGTTCTTCCCTTAATTGCATGGGTTTCCTCCAGGTACACGGGTTTCCTCCAACATGAACATTAATTATTACAAATTGCCCTGAGGTGTGAATGGCTCTGTGTGTGTGTTGGGCCTGCAACGGTCTGGCAAACCTTTCAGGATGTACCCCACCTTAACGCTTTGTCGGCTCTGACAGGCTCCAGCCTCCCTGCAACCCTAATAGTATTACGTGGTTGAGGTGGAAGGTGTGGCTCCTGCGTGGTTGGAATGAAAACATGCGCCCAGGTAAGATTGGGCACACCTGATCTAGAAGGTGGAACCAGTTTCACGTCCAGACACCATACCTCCCTGTCACTGACGTGTCCCATCATGCCTTACTTCGTCAGTAATGAAACAAGAAAAAATTCTTACAGAACCCCATCTTGCAAAATCATACAGATGCCCATCATGAACTGAATCGATGTCTCTTTCTTCATCCCGAGGTATGCCAATTCATATTTGACATTCTGGAAGGTTCTATAATGTCTCTACACTGAAACAGATTGCTTAGAATTGACTGTCAAGCCTGATCAATGTGTATAATGGACAGAAATTTATATTTCATACATTTCTGTTTGGAACACTTTTTTGAAAAGAATTACAAAGTGTCCCCAACAAAAAGCAACGGGTCACCGGTTCTTTAAATCACACCAATCTCTCTTTTGCAGCGGCAGAATCAATACTAGTCTTCAACACTCACCAGCGGCTGCACACTTGCACATTAAAATCAAGTCTACCAGAACATTGTATAAAACTCAATAGGAAGCCCATCTACCCCTTGGGAACAGCCCAGTGCCATCTGAAAAGCGGCAGACTTAAGTTTTTGTATGGTATGTTTAAAGAAAGATCTAAAGCAGCTTTATCTTCTGGAGACAGCTTTTGGTACATCAGACGATAGCATTTTTGAACACAGCGGTGCTCTGCAGAATTTTCCCAAGGCAAAGGAAGCATGGCCATTAGTCATGAACAAAATACACACTTGTTTATTTTCTTCACAACGGCTTTACGAAACAACAGTGAGAAATGCTTTTCATGCTTTTATTTCTCAGAAAAATCCAAAACCAAGATCCCAAAGCAGTTTCTCTTACTATGCTCTGAGATATGAGCTATCTCTGGGACATCTTCTGGGACATCCTTAATCTGATTGGGAACCCTCTCAGATATAAAATTCCTATAGTATTTTTTTCTCCAGTGTCTTTTTTTAGGGTTCTTCCAGGTTCCCCACTTCCCCCATCTCTCAAAACTTGTCTACAGTTGGGCAGGCCACGCTAAATTGCTCCGATGTGTGAATGTTGCCCTGCATTGAGCTGGTACTCCATCCAAGGTGTCTCCATATGGCACATCCTGATGTACCCAGACCAGAATAAAGTGCTGAAGCCTATCTCAGCTGGCTCTGTGCGATGCTGGGGAATACCCTAGACAGAACAACAGTCCATCACAGGGCCAACATACACACATCCATTCACACTCACACCTAGGGGCAGCTTGGAACAGCCGATAAGCCAAATGTACATGACTTAAATGCAAACTCCAGACAGAAATGCTCTCACCAAGCCTGGGACTCCAACCCAGGACCTTCTTGCTCTGAGACAGCAGTCATGCTAACCACTACCCCAACAAAACCTCAAAATGGAAGGATCCGTCCATCATCTATACCACTTATTTTGCAGGGTCACCAAAGAACCAGCAGGAGCAAGATGCAAGGGTACACTCTGAACAGATTGCCAATCTATCGCAAGACAATCAACCATTTGCATGATTTAAGGTAGCCTGTTGGCATAACCTACATGTTTTTTGACTATAGAAGGAAACCAGCAGTGTGTCACTAGCAGGAATCCCATGCAGGTATGGGAGATCACAGAAAGCCAGAACCTTCTTCCTGTGAGGCGACAGTACGAAACACTACACCACAATGCGGTGGACCTAATCCTCTAAGACTCTTGTCCGGTACTCTATCTGTTACCATCAGTGTTGACACTAAACAATGATTTCGCTCATGCCAATTTACACCAACATCTTATAGTGTTAGAGAAACACCCACAGTGAATTTTGGCATTATGAAATATACTCCTGCAAACTAATCTTGCCATGGACCACGAAGAATTTCACTAAAGAAGGGAGAACAAAAATGCAATGTCTTGTCTAAAATATGTGTCTCAGTAATAGCATCCCTTTTCACCATCTACATCTACTGCTGTGCTTCATAGTCGATATCATTATACCTTTCCTGCAAGTCAATGTTTTTTTTCTCTGCGGCACGCTGTTCAGACCTGAGAAACTTGGCAGGAACAGAAAAGTAGATAGCCAATGAGACGTTCTTTTTCTCCTTGGTAACAATCCGTTAAGTTGTGCGAAAGTAAATGCATCTGCTATCTGTGAAGATTGAGTTTCCAGTGAACAAAAATACTTGTCTCTGTAAGAGTTTAAACGTCACTCAACGGTGCCCTTGACTTCAGCCTCAGCCACAGCCTCACAGGATAGAATAAAATGGAATAAAGTTTTATTCTTAGAACACTTTTTTGAAACCCAGCAACTATTGCAACCATCTTCATTCATCACAACTGACCAAACCAAGGGATACTTTAAAGGGAAAATACCCAAGACTGGAAACGTTAGGAAAAAGAGAACTTGGGATGAACCATCACTAAACAATGGGTGCCCACACTTTCTAATCTTCAGGGTCTTATCACCTCCCTGAGATTCCTCCTACTGTAAGAATTTAGTTGAGCGCGTGCCATCAAGTGGGCGGCACAATGGTATAGTGATTGGCACTCCTGCCTCACAGCAAGAAGGTCCTGGGCTCGAGCCCTGTGCCTCGAGAGGGCGTATCTATGTGAAGTTAGCGTGTTCATCCCATGCTGGTGTGGGTTTCTTCCGGATGCTTCGATTTCCTCCTACAGTCCAAAGTCGTACATGTTAGGCTATTTGTATACTCTTAAATACCTCAGGTGTGAATGTGACTGTAAAAGGCTGTCTGTGTGTTGGTACAGTGATGGTGTGGCAAGCTGTTCAGGGTGTAGCCCTCCTTCATCTGGAGTTGGCTGCAATGGTCTCCAGCCTCCCAGTGATCCTAGTCAAATGAAATGAAATGTGCCAGTTACCCCTATGCTCCACTGCTCAGTGGCTCTGCATTGTGAATGCTAGTACGAATTCAGCCCTACATTTATACTACCAGGAACCCAGTCCAGTAAGATAGAGTAAGGATGTGATGGGAAGCTATGAAGCAACCAGTGACAGTCTTGTGTTTCTCACACTCGATAGGGCAAGGAGAGAAAAAGAGAGGCAGCAGGGTACCCAGATCCCGGAAGAACTTTCTCACAGATCTCACTGAGGCCACTTTCCTCCTTCATCACTTCTGGGGAAAGACTCTTCACTCACAGTGACAGAGCATTATCACACTCTCCCCAAGAGGCTTTCCGACCTATAGGACAGAGTGAAAGAGCCTTTCTTTCAGACTCGCCAGGATCTTGTTTGGATTCCTGGCATCACTCTGAGAGATGGTGGTCCAACCTCGGATCGGACTGCAATGGGGTCATGAGCTCCTCGACTCGAAGAGTTATCACAGTGAAGACCTTTTTTAAGGAGAGTCTTTCTATCTGATAAATATGAACCAGTGGATACCTCAGGCATTATTGGAGAACATTTGTCATGAGGAGGTAGAGATTTTTCATCCCCGAGGCTAGCAGTGGTCTTTCGTGTCAAGATGAATGATGGTGAGTTCTTCAGTTGGTGGAAATATGGCTCTTAAAATCTTTAACGGGAACGTGTGATGCGTCTGCGTCACGCGGTCCCTCATATGGTCTCAAACACAGGCTGGAAGAAACCTAACGGATCACTTCTGGAGTATGAAGCTATGAGGCAGAATAAAGGTTACCGCACAATTCCAAATATGCAATTATCAGAAACGGGTGACCGCCAGAAATGGGTGCTTCTACTGTCTACATTAGCACTGTTGCATAAATGAGGGAGGTAATGAAGGGCTTGCTCATTCGACTCACCCCCCTACCCTAATCACCAGCCTAATGCCCTCCAACACCTGGCCTTGATTTCACTGTTTGGAGAATGGCCAACCCATTAATTACCCTCACATGCAGCACAGCGGTTTAAAAGCAGGATGTTGTGTTGGCACCAAAGGTTCCTGCTGCTCGACAGAACTGCTAAGCACACACATACTGCCTGCTTGGGAAATGCAGACGCTGCTGCTCTGACGCGAAGCGTCCCCACGACAAGGCTTTGAGCAAACAATCAAGCCTTCTTCCCTGCCCCGAGCTCCTTCCGAGGAAGAGACTAATGCCACAGCCTTCAGATCATGCTGGCACTCTAGTTTATTTTTATTCTGGAATATTGCAGGAAGTGGCCCGTGACAAATCCTCTTGGGCTGAACGCTCGCACTCTCTCTCACACTCTCTTCACTTGAGGTTTGGAGCTCTGGGAGCAGGCTGAGTCCACAGTCTTTATTTGCCTGAAAGTTTCCCCGAGCAGCTAATTATAGCCAAAAAATAGGAGCTGTGGTGCAGAGAGGCCAGAGGCAGCAGGATTTCTGCTTATTGCGATATATCACAGACTTATTGTCTATGGACAATCATTGACTGGAAACAGATTGCGACAAGAATTTCAGTCTGGCTGTCCTGCCATTCTGCTTCGCTGAAGAAATAAAATAAATAAATAAAAATAACGAGAAGGTCCAAGAGAAAGGGAAACTCTGTCAATGTGTAACAGTGTGTCAATATCCTTTATATATATATATATATATAATAGCATGTTCTCCCTGTGCTTGCGTGGGTTTCTTCCTGATACTCCGGTTTCTTCCTATAGTCCAAAGACATGCACCTTAGAATAAATAGCTGTTATAAATTGTCCCTAGGTGTGAGTGTGAGTTTGAATGTTTGTGTGTGTGTCGGTCCAGCGATGGACTGGCAAACTGTTTAGGGTATACCCCACCTTTTGCCCGGAGTTCTCCCTGCGTGGTTCTGCGAATGAATGAATGATTTACAGCAGTGGTCTCCAACCCTGTTTCTGGAGATCAACCTTCCTGCAGGTTTTATCTCCAACCAAAATCTAACACACCTCTTCGACCTGACCGAACTTCTTCAAGGCAAAAATCAGGTACTCAGGTGCGCATGATTAAGGTTGGAGATAAAACCCGCAGGAAGGTTGATCTCCAGGAACAGGGTTGGAGAACACTGTTCCACAGTATATAAACACTTCAGGGTGGAAAGTGTATGTTGAATCTTTGATTATTTTCCAATAACAGCATACGCCTAAATGCGTAGAAATCTGAAAACTGTTCAGAAATCTATTTCTATTGATCTGTGATGCAACAGACTTCTGAAAAGAGTTAAAATAACAATAGCTGAGGTGATACATGCCAGCTTCATCTCGCAGCCTAATGCTCTTGGACAGCGCACCTACCACTGAGCGATTGATTCAATCCAGCAGTCGATGCTCTATTCTTCGTGAGTGTGTGACGGCGTGATGTGATTTAAACAGGGTTTTGTGTGGTTGTGTGTGTGTGTGTGTGTCGTGTTCAGTGACTGCAGCAGACAAAAACAAAATGAAAAGAGGTGTTCACTAAGCCTCCATGCTCGGCTGACTGTAAGATGAGATTGCGTTATGGGTTACACTGATTTAGCACCAGGGACTTTGAGCTGAGGAGATTTAAATTCTTGTACTCCTGGAAATTCAATTTCTGTAGAACCCCCCCCAAACAAACAAACAAACAAACAAATAAATAAATAAGGAAAAATAACCCCCAATCAGTACTGGGCTATTGCTCATCCAGACAATTAGCGAGCATCTACTGTAGCGTAACTTGATTAGCTCCCATGTCATGGGTTTGGCTCTTGCATAGTGATGAATATTCTTACCTTGGCAGAACCGTATTGTTTCAAGAAGTCAATAAATAAATTAGTGCGCCGCTGTGGTTCACTGGTTAAAGTTTTCAGCTAGCGATTAGTAGATCTCTCAATGTTGGAGTCTATCTAGCGCAAAGAAGGAGCCACTCAAAAGTCAAACAACCCAGGCTGTCAGAATTTCCGACACATTTCCGACGAGTTTCACATATTATTTCATTAATGACTTAAACGCTTTGAATACAAATGCTGGTGTGGAGAGCAGTTTGGTTCTACATGTTTGTTTAAACTAAATTAAAACTCAAAAAACAAAATCATTAAATTTAAATTTAAAAATGCTCCCAAATAGTAGAATCAGTTTACGTAGCGCAAGGCAGAAGCAGGACTCCAGCCTAACTCTCAGCACTGCTAACTCTGCCCAAGAATGGGTAAGGCTGCGAAATTCCAAGCTGGTGTAATGCGAAACCATCAGAAACCTGAAGATATTGTATGGCCTTCGCAAGTTTCTTACTGATTTAATCCGACACCTCTTCCCTATCCAACAGTTGGTTCCACCATGCGTGGTTCACCAGGAGCTTCCTCTGAACCACATTTTTTCATGCGCGGTCAGTGAACCTCAGGAGAGGTGTAACAAATTTTGAGGAAACCACTATCCACCCACTTTCATAAGCATGAGCTCTCAGACGCCCCTGATTGGCTAGTGTCTCTGTGATTGACAGTCTGGATGACAGTGTGAAGGCTTTTCTGTTGCGCCCCTACTGTACGCTTTTGATTTGTTCTGAAGGTGTACAAGAGATGTTAAAAAATGTCCCGCTGGTTTTAGTGATGTAGCTTCGATTAACATCATTGCAAGGGATCGTAAAATGTTTTCATGACCCACAGATCACTCATTTAGAGTCACAAGCTTGATTTTGCTTATTTATATCTTAAATACTTGTTATTTTCATCTTTTTTTTAATCTCTCGCCAGATAATACGAGGAGATATAGTCATCGGGTACCTCTGTCTGTCGGGGCGTCCGTCTGTACTCATTTCAATTTCAGTCCAAACTCGGAAACCACTTGAGATTTCTTCGTCATACTTGGCAGCAACTCCGACCAGGCAGTAAAATTTTAGGAAATCTGCAGTGCCTATATTTTCATGCTTCCATGGCAACCAGTTTGCCACGTATGTATGGTGTTCGTTTCTGGACCAGAACTTGAAAACCGACTTCACAGTTATTTCAATTAGGCGGTGTATCAGTGCCTTCTGATTGTTTGGGATTTCTACAGTTTAAATTTTTATGTCTCCATGGCAACAAGCTCCACCCAAGATCCTGACGTCACTTTTTCATTCATTCGTTCATTCGTTTTCTAAGCCACTTTATCCTAATTAGCATCACGGGAAGGCCGGTGTCCATCTCGGTACACCCTGGACGCCTTGCCGGGCCATTGCAGGGCCAACACACAACCATTCACACTCGCTCTCACACCTAGGGGTGATTTGGACAGCCAATCAGCCTACTGTGCATGTTTTTGGACT
The DNA here is from genome assembly GCA_028564935.1 of Neosilurus hyrtlii. Lineage (NCBI taxonomy): Eukaryota > Metazoa > Chordata > Actinopteri > Siluriformes > Plotosidae > Neosilurus > Neosilurus hyrtlii. The sequence continues at coordinate 9,315,505 of JAOUQZ010000024.1, forward strand.
GTGGGAGGAAACCGGAGTACCCGGAGGAAACCCACGCAAGCACGGGGAGATGCTCCACTCAGCAACGCCCCGAGCCCGGGAATCGAACCCGGGACCTTCTTGCTGTGATGCAGACGTGCCAACATCATTACTTCCACCACTGGAACTATACTATTCATGGGACTGAAGATTATATTCACTCCAGTCGCATGTTGGTAGAAAGGTACCTTGTGAGTTCTGACTGACACCTCAACCACAAAACAGAGAATACAAAACATCTACTTTCCATTCTTTCAGTATCGCTTCAAACCACGATGGAGGATTCAGGCGTGAACTCTACTTTGGGAAAAAGAGACTCCTCTCATCACGCCTCCATTCGTCCATGAAACAGCATCCATGCGCCCTCTGTTTTTATTTCTTTCACTCTTTGTCTGTTTAAGACTCTCCTGGCCACACAGAGGGATGTGGACTGACGAGCTAAGATCGCTCACTGGAAACAGGAAGTAATTCTGTTTGTCTCGAACTCTCAGCACTGGGAGTGAAAACGAATGGCTGTGAGTGTAATTTATATCCAATAAACTCATGCATTGTGCGAAACTCATTTCCAAACAAAGTCTCCTTGCCGGAGTGGAAAACTCATTATTATAGGGAGGCGCGATTAGGAAATAGGGCACTGTTTCAAACATTATTTTGGCTGGGTGCCTTCACAACCACTTAGGAGGGACAGTACAGAGTTCGGCACTGTGTGTTTACAAGTTTGCATAAAGTGGCAGTGTGGTTAAGAATGCAAAAAAAAAAGTAGGCCAGTATTTTATGCAAAAATCTGTATGCGATGAATAATTGAAGCATGTTTTCAGCCATGACCTGCTGACAAACTGAAAGCATGGAGGAGAACACCAGGAACACTACTGCTCTGAGTGTGAGCTCCCGAAAATTCAGTTAAAGTCTCTCTCTCTCTCTCTCTCTCTCTCTCTCTCTCTCACACACACACACACACACACACACACACACACACACACACACTTACTCATCTGCCAAATCGCTTACTCCCATTACAGTTGCTTAGTGCCTGGAGCCTATTTCAGCTGACACTAGATGAAGGCGGGGTAGATACTGAACGGCTCACCAGTGCATTCCAGGGCAAGACACACACACACACACACACACACACACACACACACACACAAAACCATTCACACTCACATCTAGGTGAAGTACAGTGGAAAAGAAAGAGAGGATGATGGTAGAAAAGGAGAGGAGAGATCAGGAAAACAGGATGAGAAAAAGCAAACATGAAGAGGAAGAGGAAGTGAGAAGAGACGAAGGGCAGATGGAAGAAAACCGTGTGATGAGAAACCGAATCGGATTTAATTGTAAAGCAGTAAAGTCTGCATTTTCCACCATTACCTCCATATCACATGATCCCCACCAATCAGGGAGGGGCATGAGCGAGTACGTATCCCTTCCTGACAAGTGATGCTGCCACCTCCATCTTCCCGAGTTGCTGTGCTTGCATATTTAGCCTAACAAACTCCGCCCCCTTGTACGCATGAGCTCACAGACGCTCGTGATTGGCTGGTGATTGCTCTGCACCATCCCTCCGTCCCGTCAGAGCTCGGCCTATTCGCTCTTGTGAACTCCTGGCTGCAGATGGCTGTGTGTAGATTTAGATTTGCCACTCGGAAACGTAGTGTGCACTTATTACTAAAAAAAAGATTTTTGGTTTCTGCTAACAACACATTCTCTAGTGCTGAATACCGTAACTGACCAATCAGGTTCAAGTATTAAAATTGTAAGAATAGTGTACACAATGGGAATTATTTACCGTCCAAGTTACTTTGCATTTTTGAAACTTTCGGCCACGCCCTCTACCTGACACTCAGATTAGTGATAATCTTTATAACCCATATAACACATGCATAAATAATAAATTCTTTTTATACCTGGGTAAAAGTCGTATATTTCCCAATACTGAGATGTGTATCATGTGACAGGAAGTGGGTCCGGTACTCACTCTGTGGGCATTGTTCACTCGTACAGTTTAGCGACTGGAGGTCCAGACCCTGGCACGCTTTACCGCCGGTACCCGGTGCAGGCTGGGTACACTCCCGACTCCTCCACATGGAGCAGTCGGCTCCGCACGCTGACCATTTACTCCACTCGCTCCAGCCTCCATCCACTAACACACACACACACACACACACACACACACACACACACACACACACACACACAGAGAAACAAATCCCAGAAAATAGCATTACTGAATCATAAGAGCATTACAGGCAGTATACAATATATGTGCTTATTACAAGTGTGAGCCTGAGCTCACACACACACACACACACACACACACACACACACACACACACACACACACACACACAGGGTTATTTTTCTCTCACTCTGTTCGCCTGCTTGTCCCTGTGACTGAAACAATGTGCTTTACACATCCTATAGGTGCTGATGGTGCCAATGGTGCCGTTTTCATCGCCACACACACACACACACACACTTTTTTATGGCTTATGACCACACCATTACATCTAAGTAGCTCCTATATGACCTACAGGTAGGTTTGAAAACAACCTCACGAGCTGCTATTACAAGAATCAACAAATTAAAACAAGGGAGAAGAGATGGCTTAAAGGCACCCACTGCTTGTGTGTGTGTGTGTGTGTGTGTGTGTGTGTGTGTGTGTGTGTGTGTGTGTGTGTGTGTGTGTGTGTGT
>JAOUQZ010000024.1:9322798-9339752 GCA_028564935.1 Neosilurus hyrtlii
GTTTAGCCGACGCACGGAGAACGTCATTTCCGCTTCCTTTTTCTTGTAACCGCAGCACGGCGGTCGGCGGATAAAAGGCCGGTAGCGGCTCCTTCATTTTTACGCTCGATGTTCATGTGTTTCATGATGACATGAACACCATGGCATTTGTAGATGGTAGAAAGTGCCAGGATAGTGAGCGCGAAAAAAGGCAACGGACTGTTATCCGCCGTGCTGCTGTTACAGGAAAAGGAAGCAGAAATGACACCATGCTGCTGTAGATGTCATTTGTTTTGACTCCTTTTTACATCATATAGAAATATATGTAATGTTCATGCTGTGAGGCAAAGCAAATACAGTGGAAATACAATGGAAATAAAACACCATGACCCACAGATATCGGTGCGGCCCTATAATTGGTCCGGGTTACCGGGGACTGTTATTGCAGATGGACAGGTGTCGCTATGTGACTGCAGACTCTACATTCAGCTGCATTGAGTTCCTACTTTTCTTTTATCCCACCGCATGCGCATCACTTTGATTTATTTTATCACAGAGAGAGAAAGACCTCATATTAACTCTCTAAGTGCCACTGACCTGTGTGTATAAATATATTTATTTGTTTATTTATGTATAATGTCGCGCTGGGCAGCAACTTAAAAACACATTTTTTTAAGTGTTGTGAACGCAGTGCGTTGCGACGAATGTCCGCGTGAGCCCAATAGAAACGAGGCAGCCAGCCAGGCACGGAAGAAAACTTTCCATGGCAACACTGCTGTAACTTTCACATTTTCAGTGAGAAATGTTTCTCTGCTTGCATCAAACCCGGCCGATGTCCCACCCTTATAGAGCCATATACCCCACTGAGATTGGTAGGTTCGTTCAGCTCCGCCCACAGAACTGTAAAGTGCCATACATATCAAACTCGCGGGCCGCAGTAACATTAAACTTTCATATTAAGGCAGGGGCCACAAACTATCGTCCTGTGGGCTGTAATTGGCCTACGGGCCGCGAGTTTGAGACCCCTGATATAGGGGGTCTACTGTACATTAAACTCAATAAACACTAATTAGGGACACGTCGTAGACAGCATATTGTCTATTTCTCCCAATAAACAAAGCCGTTATGTAGAGAGCCTATTGTACAATGCCATCACTAAAAACACTACATAGGGACACTACATGGACAGCCCATTGTACACTCCACTACACTCCAGTCGACTACACTTGACCCACTAGATACTATCGAGTCAAACTACACAGGTAGCCTAATGAACAATAATTCTATTCTTTGTCTCCCTCTTCCCCCGAGTAGAAGTGTTAGTCATCCTCCAGACTCATCGCAGGTGAAGAAGAAAGACTGCTCTAATCCGTTATTCCACTTCCCTCGGTTTGCAGTCGGCGTAATGAGAAGTAGCGCTGTAGACGCAGGCACTGAAACGTTTCTGAAAAAAGACCCCAGTTCCCCATACAGCAACTCGAACAGATCCACGGCTCTTTACGCAAACACAGGCACGCAAGAAACAGCAATATTTTTCCTTTTGATCTATTTTGGCTCAACTGCTGGATGCAGCATATCCATCTTCTGCGCCGAGCGTGAAACTACATGTAAAACTACGCATAGAGAAGAGGAAGAGCGAAGGAATCTGCATTAGAATAATGAAACACAAAACCTCACACGGAGTGAGAAGGTCAAATAAGAGACACTCATCTTCAGTGCTGCTTCTTTTTTGTTTGCAATATATAATGACAGTATGAGTGTGTGGTTTGGCTTTCCAGTGTTCTTCCCTGCACAGAATCAACAAATCAAAAGCAATACAGTGTAATACGGGGCAGAGGCCACACCTCCTGTACTGTAACTGAGGCCCAGAGGCCACACCTCCTGCACTGAGACCAAAGCCCAGGGGCCACGCCTCCTGCACTGACACTGGAGCACAAGTGCCCCGCCCCCTACACTGAAACTGTAGCCCAGAGGCCAAGACTCCTGCACTGAGACGAAGGATTCCTGAAGCACAGGGGCCACACCTTCTTTACAAAAACTGAAACAAAGGCCACACCCCCTTTAACAATACTGACGCACAGGGGCCACACCTTCTTTACAGAAACTGAAACAAAGGCCACACCCCCTTTAACAGAACTGAAGCACAGAGGCCACACCTCCTTTAATGAAACTGCTGCACAAAGGCCACACCCCCTTTAAAAAAACTGAAGCACAGAGGCCACACCTCCTTCAATAAAACTGAAGCACAACAGCCACACCCCCTTTAATACAACTGAAGCACAGAGACCATGCTTCCTTTGACGAAGCTGAACCCCAGAGGCCACACCCACCTCAGTGGATACCTCGTCCCTTTGTAACTTTAACCTCTAGCTAAACAGCTAACATCTCGTCCTCATCTCATAATGCTAACCTATTTGCATTAGAAAAAATATGAAAGCTTGAAGGTGCCCTTTTGTTGTACACTCGCCTTTTTATACTATTTCAATTTGTCCACGCTTGATGGACTCGAGGAGGAAGGACACGACACAGGAAAGCAGTTAGCAAACAAAAGCAGTGAAATGCTAATCAGCGCCGGCGGGTGTCAGCTCTCGCAAGACCTTTTCCAAATGAGACGCCACTTTTTCATGGTCAAAAGATGACAACCCGTGTCAGTGTTGACGCTTTCTTCAAAAGCTATTATATCTAATTGCTAGTGCATGGAAAAACGGTGTGTGTGTGTGTGTGTGTGTGTGTGTGTGTGTGTGTGTGTGTGTGTGTGTGTGTGTAAATGCCTTAATCCATAAGGTGTGTGTCACTGTGTGTGCTAGTGCTGAGATGATGAATGATTTAGTGCATAAACACAGTGTTTAGTGGGCCAATGATGTACAGTAGTGTCCCTATGTAGTGTTTGCAAGGGTAAAGTACGTTCTTCCTATAAGTCACATGTCTATATAGTGCTCAGTGCAACATTAAGGAGAAGTGCCCTAGGTAGTATCCTTATGTAGAGTTTATGGCATTTAAGCACTGCAGGCTCCTTATGCATTGACCCAGTGTAGTGTTTCCTGAATTATTAACAATAGTGTCCATAATTAGTACAGTAGGCTCCCTAACTGGCATCCCTAAATAGTGTTTAGTGAGTGTAATATACAATAGTTTACTTAGATAATGTGTCCCTGTGTAGTGTTTATGTGTGGATTTGTCTGTTATGTTCATGCATGTTCTCCATGTGCTCGCAAGGGTACTCCTCCGGGTACTCCGGTTTCCTCCCACAGTTCAATAACATGCACAATATTCTAACTGGTTGTTCTAAATTGCCTGTAGATGTTGGGTGTGTATGTTGGCCCTGTGATGGTCTGGCGAGCTGTTTCGAGTGTACCCCAGCTTCGCCCAGTGTCAGCTGGGATAGGCACAGCGTTCTCGTGATCCTAGTAGGATTAAACAGTTCAGGAAATGAGTGTTGTGTTTATGGTTGAGTTTCTGGATCCTGGGCTGTGTTCCAAATGCCATCCTGCTGCCTATTCCCTACAGTTCACATTATGCAGCGCATTAATCTACAGTAGGCTCGCAGTGTGGTGTATATGTGGGTTTGTTTGCTATGGATACGTTTGTGCATTGTTTGTGTGTGCGTGCATGAGTGTGTTAGAGTGTGCGTATGTGTGTGTGTGTGTGTGTGTGTGTGTGTCAAGCTGCACTCTGTGACGTCTCTGATGAGCACTGTTAAGCCTAAAAGAGCCTCTTCAGCACACTGCAGACCTAAACAGCGTGACTTAACAGACACGAGGATCATCAAGATCAGTGTAGCCATTAAAACACACGCGCACACACACACACACACACACACACACACACACACACACACACACACACACACACACACAATACATTGTTAACTTATACTTTTCCCATGGGAACAAATAATAACTGAAGTATTAGTGCTTGGAAATTACAGAACCACACACACACACACACACACACACATGTGGCTTCATTACATAACGCACTCTTTACATTATTCTAATGTAGTCAGTAAGCATCAGATTAATTCCTCCGCGATGCCGCGTTCTGATTACACACACACTGATCTTTCATATTCATAAGGCTCTGAAGAGTCACTGTCACATTCTTGCCAGCGTCATGTGATCTGATTTCATCCTTTTGTGGTTACATTAAATATGTCGGATCGTCCGAGAAGCAAGTACGCTCCTGTTATGATCCCGATCGTCATCAAATTTTATATCACTGAGAGTCTGTTAAGTTTTCTAGAATTTTCATATGCACAAATGCTACCTAAAAATACTGCCTACCACCCACACACACACACACACACACACACACACACACACACACACACACACACTGTATCCAGATTTGGCCTCGCAGTGCTGTGCACGTCCCTAGTGCTCGTTTATCAGAGCTTTCCGATGTGTCCGTGTGCCGAGCTGAGCTGTTCTCGGGCACCTGATGCCAGTCAGCAAATGATGATTCATGCCTGTCGAGCTCGCCGGCGGTGGCTTTGATAAATCGGGATGAAGTGTGCGTTGTGATTTTTAGCACCTGCAGTCGCCCGAGTGTGTGTCCGTGCGGTGATGAATGTGCGGGACAGGGGTCGCTCTCTCTGTCTCGGGTGAACGCCTTGGAGCCGAGTGCGCACGCCGGACGCTGGGGGTGTTGCGTTACATCACCAGTGTGGAGGGATCTCTCTCACGCCGGATCCATCGTACTCCTTCACTCCCTCAGCTCTATCACTCCTTCCTCTTTCCTTTTTAAGTCTTTACCTTTTGTTTAAAGGAACCTAATTCAGCCGACACTGGGCGAAGGCGGGGTACACCCTGAACAGCTCGCCAGACCATCACAGTGCAAATATTCACACTCACACTCCCACCTAGGGGCAATTAGCTTAAGGTGCATGTCTATGGACTGTGGGAGGAAACTGGAGTACCCCTTAGAAATCCACGCAAACAAGGGGAGTACATGCAAACCGGACGCACACACGCCCTCGGACTCGAACCCAGGACCTTCTTGCTGTGAGGTGGACATGCTAACCACTACACCACCGTGCCGCCCTGTGCTCATTTCTCTCACTGTGGAATCTTTCTCCTCATGTGCAGTCTATTTCCAAATCCTCACTTCCTTCCACCTTCTCCTCCCCTCAGCGTCCTCCTTCTCCCTCGCTGCAGGATGATGCTATTTGTGCCCTAATCATGTGAAATCCATCCACACACTAAAACTCCCGGGTGCTGCGATGCCCCTCTTGCCTGCTGCATTGTTCCGAGGCTTCGTTTACTTACTGTGTGGCGTCTTATTAAATTACACTGTGTTGCGTACCGAAACACGAGATAGGCTTAAGTAGCTGAACTCGGACGGAGACAGAAAGAGATGGAGCTACAGCTGACAGATTCGATTTCCTTCACCGTTTTGGCTTGTGTTTGTTGTTTTTTTTCCCCGCCAAGCACTAATGCTTTCATAATGCTGTTTTAGTGATGAAGCGTGCCGCCAGGAGAGGGTCGTGTCTCCGACATCAGCGTGGAAGCAAAGCATCAGCACCCCCATTTCAAACTGCACACGATCGATAAAAACCGAGGATAACCAGTCATACTGCTCTCTCTCTCTCTCTCTCTCTCACTCTCTCTCTCACACACACACACACACACACACACACATTCTCTCTTTATATGTGTGTGTGTTAGTAGTACGCCGCGTGAAATCGCACACTGATGCTCATGAGTGCGCCAGCAGCTCGGCCGTATCCCGAACTCTGGCTGGCTCGCAGCAAGACACCGAGTCCACATGTGGCAACAGCAAAGCGCGCACAGCAAATAAAAAGCATGAGGATTAGCCATGAATAATGAACACCACACGCATCAGGCCAAGCAACCACAGACAGCATGCTGCTAAAGCTGCTAGAGTGTAGAAGCAGTAAATCAACCAGGACGTGTTTCATGTCTGACGTTTTGATTTTCTGATTAGTGTTGCGCTAAGCTATACCTCACGTCTCACCCAAAATCTTACACATCTGGTATCTACAGCGATGATGTTGCTGAACCTGTACGCAGGGCACTGGTAAACATCCAGCAAGTTTAGATCAACTAACGATCTCTTCTACATCAGTGTGGTGCAGGATGACTCACTGGCTCCGCCTCCTGATGTTTCTATAAATTCAGAATAAAAATAAAACGGAATAAAATGTACATACGTTCATTATTTCACCATTTTATCCAAAGTAACTATTAAGTTTATTGATTTATCATACTGTATAACCATTTCCACAACGCCCCCTGGTGGCTTGGAGGCCTTACATGACTCATACTTCTTTTACAGGATGATATCCGGGCGGCACGGTGGCGTAGTGGTTAGCATGTCCGCCTCATCGTAAGAAGAAGGTCCTGGGTGCGAGTTCCAGGCTTGTTACTGTGTGGTGTTTGCATGCTCTCCCTGTGCTTGCATGGGTTTACTCTGGTACTCTGGTTTCCTCCCACAGTCTAAAGACATGCACAATTCGGCTAACTGGCTGTTTGCCCCAGGTGTGAGTGTGAATGACTGTATGTGTGTTGCCCTGCGATGGTCTAGGGTGTACCCCGCCTTTGCCCAGCAAGGATAGATAGGCTCCAGCCTCCCCGTGACCCTAGTAGGATTAGGTGGTCAGGCAAGTGAGCGAGTGATAACGATGATACCCTTCATTTTTATCTTAAACGAACGCTATATAAAGAGAAAAGCAAGATTTTGGGTAATAAAGTTTTACAATAGTTCTTGAACTCTGATGCAAAACTCCAGAGAGCGTACACGGCTTGGCTGGATATGGCGTGAATTTGTTTTTTTGGTTTGTTTGTTTGTTTGTTTGACCTATAAGGACATGTGTCTGAGGATTACTAAAACGTCAGTATTTACAGTAATTACCAGTCAACAGCATTTGCAGTTCTGAACATACAAACAGTGAGTCATTTCACTGATTCATTTCAATGAAGCATTCAACCATGAACAATTTCCAGTGAACTACGACCCCATATTCTGCATTTCAATGCACTTTAAAGGCATCATCATGAGAATTATTTCTGAAAATGCAGCACACTATCTTTATTATGCATTATGAATCATAAGCACGAGAGAAGTCATGCTCATAACACATTATAACAACAAGAACAACTCACAAGTTGGGTCTTGGTTATAATAAAGTATATACTGCTTTAGGAATGCATTATAAAAAGTAATGAATGCATTATAAAAGGTAATGAATGTATTATAAAAAGTAATGAATGCATTATAAAAGGTAATGAATGTATTATAAAAAGTAATGAATGCATTATAAAAAGTAATGAATGCATTATAAAAGGTAATGAATGCATTATAAAAGGTAATGAATGCATTATAAAAGGTAATGAATGCATTATAAAACGGTTATAATACATATATGAACCTGAAACTAAATTTCTTTCATGCTGTTAGCATTATGCTAGGTTCCAAACATTTCATAATGCACCATACACATTTAATTTCAAGTTTAATGCATTTTCATAAATAATTGCTTTCACACTTTATAATTACCGGACTATGAATATATTATAGCAAGTTATAGATAATTAAATCTACTGTCTGGCCTTCGTAGAATGTGTTAATAAGCATCTTTAAGGCTAGACAAGCGGAATCGATACGAGAATAGTTCTAACATTCTGTCCTTGCAGAAGTAAGGCGTTTTATTTTGGAGAATTCAGAGTAAAGTTTTTCTTGTTTTTGGCGAGTAAGCACATCATCCATCCACTGTGACTAAAACTGATGCTGCTCAGTGTCAGTTCTCCGTCCTGTGAGCACACAGAGAGTGATGTGCCGAACTTTCGGTAAGCCAGTGATCTCATGATGAAAGGAAAAAGATCCCCCGACAGGCCGAGGTAGCGGTGAATGACAGCTTGCGGTTTCTACTGTACAGCGCAGATAGAATCTTAGCACACTAAAATACAAGCTCAAAAAAAAAAAAGATAAAAAAAAAAACAGCTTAGACCATCTTTACACGGTTTAACACAGATTAGCTTATTATTGTTAGCAAATTAGCTTCACTTTTTCCTAATATAGCTACGCTATAGTCTAAGCTGTTTTTTTTTTTCTCCCAGCAGCGTTGAAGCAGAGCGCACAAGGAAACGAGCACGGTGGGCGTTTACCTGGACAGGTGGCCGTGCAGGCACTCGTCTGAACACTCTGGCCCTCGCAGGCGGAGCCTCCGTTCAGCGGGGCGGGGTTAGTGCAGCTCCGACTCCTCTTCTGCCAGCCGCGGCCACACACGGCACTGCACGCCGACCACATGGCCCATGTGGACCACCCGCCATTCACTGCTCGCCCACCAAAGAGAACGAACAGAGCAAGTCAGGGTTACCCGACGAGCGACACCTTCAACCCTGCCTCACACCACCTCATGTGAAAATCTTGTTTTGTTTAATTTGGTCTGAGATTTCTATTACTGTTAACTTATTACATGCTACAATTTCCAAGAAAACGTCTCTTTAATGCTACGAACACTACGTAGTATAGCTGGGTAACTGATTTACGCAACTGTTAGTGTTATTTAGGGAAGAGATTAAACATTTAGAGAAATGCTGTTCCGGGAAAACAATCAGTGACGGCGTGGCGGGCGTCCTTACTGTTACCACACTGACGCCGATTCATTTCTGACAAACGTGTTCTATTACCTCCGCCAAAGAGATCATGCTTCACCCGAGGTTTGTTTGTTAGTTAGCAGAAAACTTACGGGCAAATGTTCGTGAAATTTCTACCCGAGGCGGGGCTTTTTTTCGATAAGGAAGACTACATTAAGTTTTGGAAATGGTACGGATTAAATTCTGAATCCAGGAATTGTTTGAAGGGTTCTTTACCATTGTAAAAAAAAACACTTAATCGTTAGAGGTTAGGATTAAGGGTTAGGATTAGGGTTCGTATTAAGGGATTGCTGGGCTTGGTGGAGGTTTGTGCTCTCTAGGTGCTCTTTTTCCTTTTGTACCACAGCAATTTGCCAACAAGTTCTCTGTTTCCCTCCGCTGGCGCGCTAGAAACTTCAATACCGTCTGATCAATCAGAATCAAGAATTCAATGGCGTACGCGGTATTAATGCTGAACCTCATTTTTTTTTATTTATACCTTGTAATCCCATCCCGCAGTCATGGCTGAGATATTTCATGTTTTGTACATAATACATAACAGAACTAACTTCTATACAAATATAGAGTTGTGCCTTGACTCGTCCTCATTAAAAAGTTTTCCAGGACGCTGCGTGAGCTCTCGGAATACGGGCGCTTTGTTAGCGCCTCTTTATACAGCTTAGTGAAAGAATACAGTATATTATGATGTCTGATGAAAATACTGTCATTGTTTGTGGATCCGTTTTTTTAAGTTTCACGCCACTTTTTCACACCGAATTCTCTCGCGAAGCCGCTCGAAGTGCTGGGGGGCTTTTCTGCTCCAGGACCAATGTGGTTGCTTTGGGAAATAATTTCATTATTCCGAATGATGGGAGGATTTACCGCCAGCTGCTTATAATACCTAACATCTGCTGAAAATGAAGGATGAGATGAAGGAAAATTCGCTAGTACTTGTGTTGTTGTGACGCTGTAATAAATACGATGTTAATAACAATAAAAAAGAAAAAAATATTGAAGCATTTTTGCAAAAATTACAATTTCTCGAAGACGTTTATGTAGCATGTATCGAAGGAGTCTTTCGCGTCAGCGCTTTGTAACTGTTGCTTGGCAACATGACAAGCTGCAAATTGTTTGGCTAATTAGTTATTTAAAAAAAAAATGTGATGAGAGAGCGATTCTATAACCGCTACATAAACATGAACTAGCCTGGGCCAGCATGGTGGCGTGGCGGTTAGCACGTCCTGGTTTCGAGTCCTGGGCTCAGCGAGGCGTTTCAGTGTGGAGTTTGCATGTTCTCCGCATGCTTGCGTGGGTTTCCTTCAGGTACTCTGGTTTCCTCCCACAGTCCACAAACAGGCGCAATGGGTGGTTCAGCAAATCAGTGATAAGTGAAAGTGAAGTAGCTTGAACTAGCATTTTTCAAAATATTTTTTAAGATGATTCAAACGTTATAACCAGTTTGCCGGGGTAACAGAAACTCCACTTCATTACACCACCCTGCTGTTGATTATACAATGCTACAACAGCACGACCCCATTAGATATCTGACGTATTGCCCTAATATGTGCAATTCAGCCTGGTTAACGGCATAACATGAAAGCAAATACGGGGAGTCCAAAACATGATAAACTTGCTCAGATCTTTATCACATACTGAACTGGAACGGATCAGAATGCTCAACGGAACCGTTAGCCACTTTCAGTGCCCCCTGCTGCCTGCGAAGTGAACTGCAATTTCCCAGCAGTATTAACAAGCTTTTGATCTTCCTTGAAACGTATCCCATTTCGCTTCTCCGCTAGAAGAATGTTTAAATCAGCACTTTCCCTGTTGTGGGCGGGGCCAATTCCCATACCAGAGATATGTCGATAAGATGAATCAGATCTTTTTTGTTACAAATTTGCAACACTATTGACCTGGTCAGTGTCCATCTCCTTCCTCAGAATATCCAAAAGTCTGAGTCGACACAGGCTGAGGTTTACTCAGTCACAGTTTGGGACCAGAGGCAATGCTAATGCTAAAGCTAGGCGGCATAATAAGTGCTTCTAAAGCAAACTGGTGGAGGTGGAGGAGTTTCACCCCAAAAAACGGGTGCATGCATGTCAGAATTAAAGCCCATCTGATTGCTTTGTTGCCCTTGTCAAGCTACAACGGCGGCAATCCATCAGCTTCTTTAAAGTCGTATTCCTCGCTGAAACACACACAAACTGATTACTCCATTCAAAACATTCATGTTTTAACACCGGTCTCATTTCCACAATCCTGTGTTGCCGTGTGCATGTTCACGCCGGCTCCTGTGTCGTCCGGTGAGCCTATACATTCGCAAAAGACGAACGGTATAAGGCTGAGGGATTGTGCGATCCCGAGTCCAAAGTTCACACTGTGTTTTTAATCAAGCCTCATGTCTCCTTTCTACTTCTCTCCCAGAGCTCAAAGGGAATCTGATTTCTTCACTTCGGGACTGATTTGTTGTCGGGGAGTCTTGATCACCAGTCAGGTTGCTAAGGGCTCCTAATTCGCAGGCTGAATCACTTCCGGAGCCTCTCTAGTGCCAGTGATTGCCCACCACCGAGAGGGAAATTGCGCGACGGTGGCTGGCGCGAGGGCTCTGATTACCTCTTAGCGCACAGTCAAGCCACGTCAAAGCTACGGCTTCGTTAAAATGCATCTCTACCTTCCTTTTTGTCACGGCTCTAATAACAGCCCTTACACCACAGCCAATGAGAGCGCTGGCAAATCTTCACAGGAGTAAACTGGTATTTTAATGTGAAGCTGAAGTGAGAGGAAGAAAAAAAATTACAGAATCGGGGGTGTAAGGGCTTCTTTTGATGAAAAGCTATTCAAAAGATTTTTGCCATAATTATTTTTTTACAATGGAGGCAAATTAGCGGAAATCAACTGTTCAATTGCTGTTTTTCTGCCGCTTACGCTTTCCTTCCCCTAAAAATTACTTCTTTATTACTGAAGCCCAGATAATTTGACTTAAAAATATCCCCGAACTTATATCTTTTGTTTCTGTCTTGTCCATCTCACAATAACTCCCAACTCAACCAATGTTCATAAAAGGAAGCTATTTAAAAAAAAATTATATATATATATAAGAAGGCTCAAATCTTCCCTGTGTCCTTCTGGGAGACGGGAACTCTTAATATCTGCCTCGTGTGACTGACTGACGGTGCCCTGATTAGCCGAGCCCATTATGTTCCTTTAATGTATGCTAGTGTTAGTCCATGGAGTCCAGGGATCTCCGTCTGGGCTCGAGCTGAGGATAATAATAAAGGTCAGGTAGCTTATCAAGGCAATTCGTTATCCAATTTCAGTACCAGCGTACAGAGAGAAGACGCACGACTCCGGGAAGACCTAGCGACATCAGGATTTATCGAGCTTGTTATGTATGCAAATATCAGACGCTGCTGCTAATATTTTGCAGTTAAATGGGAACCTAACAGGCTCGGATAGTGAGGTTTTTCTTTTTTCATTACCGAGATATAAAAAAAAAATGTTAAGATATTCAAAATGACTCAGTGTGTAGCGCTCACGCCTAGCATGGAACTGAACGCATCAATGCCTCGATGTCTGTGGTTTAATCCTTCATTCTCTGTAATGTTTCTTATACACAGTACACATACAGATATCCAAATAAGTGAAAATTCTTTATAACGCGATGAAAAAGACAAAGTTTAAACACTGAATTGGCTTTGAACTGAAATCGAATCTTATTTTCACTAATGCTACATTAGCATACTCGCATATTTAACCAAACGTTTAAATACTGTATATACTGTGATGTTTCGGCTGTACAGTACAAGCGAGATGGTGCAGCAAGAGGTGGTACAAAAATTTTTTCTTTGGTCATTCGTCTTGTCACAAATTAGACGGTTGGAAGCCAGGATGCAGGTATGGTTTCCATGGGAACGTACAGCATTGAAAGATCTTGTAGCTCATGCTAAGTCACAAAAGGTCAGCACTACTATTTAAATTCAATGAATAAATTTACTTCAATAACCTGTTAGTTCCAAACCCACTTAGTTATTTAAAGTTAGCATGCCTGTTTGCTAGCGCTAGGCTTTATTTGCTCCTCTTAGGAACAAACGCCACCTCTGAGTCTATCTGAAGAGGTGGAGTTTGTGAAAAGGGATGAGGAGCTGAAGGAGAGACCCACCGTAGACAATTATGGTCGCCGAGGAGCTTTTGCGTCGCGCCACAATGTTCTTGGCCACGCAGGTGTAGTTGCCGGTGTCGGCCAAGCGGGCTTGTTTGATGATGAGATTATGGTCCACTGTGATGATGAAATTGGGGTCAGCCTTGGGGTCGATCAACTCGTCGTTCCTCTGCCATTCCACCTGGAGAATCAAACACACACACACACACACGCGGAGGAACAATAAAAAGCCATTTTCGCACCCTCTGTTTGGCGCCCCTTTGACATCTGTTCAAGATGTGAGTTTAATTTTGTCATTCGGGAGCAGGACGGAGGATTAGCTTCAATTTTTTTTCAAGCACGGCTTAAAATAATCTAAAAAAAAAAAAGAAAGAAGTGGACTGAATTGAAATATAGTTGGGGACATTTTTGGCAGGCGGAAGCGAGTCAGCTTGGAGCTGAATATTTCATGTGGCAAGCGTCTGCGGGAGCTGCTGTTGTTATTCGGCCGCTCTGTTGAGCAGCGTGAGCGCAAGCAGCTGGACGTGGTCCGGTCCGGTCCTGTGCCCTGTGCAAAACTGCCTACATTATTAATGGCGCTAATGTAAGTGCCAAAACGCGGGAGTTGAACCTCTTGCGCAGGCGAACCATTGGCCGATACAGACGCGAGGCTAAATCAAAGAGGCGGCATAATTAGCAGATGGCTTCATCGATAAACAGCTTGCTCTCACCTCAGCAGTCGGGACGCCCTCTGGAGGATGGCAGCGGAGAAGCACTTCCTGGTCGAGCGCCACTTCTTTACCCAGCGGCTCCTCCTCGAAATTTTTCCTCAGATCTGTTGAGCAAGAGCAAGAATCTTTAAATAGAGAAAAAATTAGCAGGACTAAATACTTCCAATAACAAAATTTGAATACTTTATTGAACTACTCGTGGTTCATTCATGTTGGGTCACTTTTCAAGGCCATCCATGGGTGCATTTGCCGAAACGCTTAATCCTACTACAGTCGCGGGGAGGCGGGAGCCTATCTCAGCTGACCTCATGCGAAGACGGGGTACACCCTGAACAGCTGGCGAGTCCATCTCCGGGAAACACATACACCACCATTCATTCTCACACTCACAACTACGGGCAATTTTGGACAGACAAATAACCTAATGTGCATGTTGTTGGACTGTGGAAGGAAACCGGAGTACCCGGAGGAAACCCACAGATGCTCACCAAGAGCGCGACTTTAAACCGGGACCTTCTTGCTGTAAGGCCACTATGCCAATCCGTTTTCAAAGCTGATTTGGTCGAATACTTTGTAAGAAACCCATTCAGACGTTTTCTTATTTAAAAATACCAGGAAAACCTTGAAAATATCCTTGAAAAGCAACCGAAGCCGTGCAACGCTCCACCCATCCTCTACAGCAAGTCGAGTTGTGATAGAAAGGCGAAGGTCTCTTCAGAACTTGGCGTAGGCGTCAGCAAGTCTTGTCTCCAGCCGATGTTTGCTCGCCTGCTTGTTTGTTTAGGTGCTTGCGATGATCCGCTTGCGCGTGATGGAACCACGGCACAGACCCTAGAGCTTATTTAGGGCTGCTTGCATGCGTCCGAGTATAGCAGTAGCCCCTGGGCCAAGAATCGACCGAGAGCAGACGCATTATCCCTCCCTAGCCCTTTAACACACCCACACACACCACACATTTCCTCCACTGAGGGATCCACACACATAAACACCATAGCATGCGTGCTAGACCCACAGGCTTCTGACACAAGTGTTGATGCGATTCGGATTAAATTTGACGCTCCAAATCGGGTTATAGCCAATATACAGAGTTTCAGTGGTAGCGCAAGGTTTTCAAAGCAGTTTTTGCATAAACGTTCATAAATGTTCATCAGAGAGCCGCCCGCGGAGACGACTGGCCTTGTCGAACATCAGAGTATGCATCAGCGACGTCGACTTTGTCTGTGAAGACATCACTGCCAGTCATTTTGCACGCCTGTCCAAGACAATCATGGCATCGCTGATGAGCGCTCCACCTCATTCGTTTTAATTAAACCAGATTTAACGGTCCGGGGTGACACGGTGGACAGCGTGGAAAAATTTCCGACAGGCAGAGTTCAAATTGAAGGCATAAGTCTCTTTCCTCGCTTCCTGCTTTAAACGCTGCATGTTTATGACGGGATTAAGAGGGCTATAAAAATCCTGAGCAACTTAACAGCGTCTCGTCTGACGCCGAAGACGAGAGCGACGCCCTCTTTGTTCTCGTGGCAGATTTGGAAATAGCACATTGAGAGGCATGACAAATCCGGTTTGATTGCGAGCAGCTCTCGGTGACAAACGGAGCCCGCGATTGGCGGCGACTGAATAGTCTGAGACATTAACAGAAAAATGAAGCGTTCCCTCTTCCTGTGCGAGGCCACATGATAACTGGCCCACACGTGATTCTTCTGGAGCCTAATCGCATTACCACAGTGACAGATATGGAAACCGTGCGGCCTCTCGAGGCAATTACCGAGTGCGCCGACGCAGATTAGTGGATTACCACGCCGCAGGCTCCTTCCGATCAAACTTCCCAATCAAACATTAAATAAGTCGTACAAACCCATCTGAATCAATCAGCCTCAGGGAACACATGGCTCGAGTGGTTCGACTGATTGGCTGAATACAATTCGAAAACTATTTTTTATTACACAGTGTCACTAACAGCAAATTCCACAAGAGCAGGAGACTCATTAAAGTCAACGGTTTGGTGTGTGTGTGTATGTGGTTAAGTTTTAAGGGCCTTGCAGTGGCACTTTGGTGGTACTGGGTCTTGAACCCAAGACCTTCGGATCAGTTATTCAGTGAGCCGCCACTGCAGTCACCCCTCCCCCTCACTAGCTGTTTCAGTTCTCTTCCCAGTTCTTCCACTCTCTGACTACCCTACTGTGTTCACCTATTTCGTGTCTCACCTTGATTTGTTTGGTCGTTTTTGTTCCCCCCTGAGTCCAAAACACTCATACTTCCATAATACTGGTTCCCAAAACCCAGTACGTGGTACGTATACTCAGTATGTATTGTGTAGTTGTCACAAGTGACCCACATGTCATATAGCAGGTTTCCACACTGCACTCAAAACACGGTCTCCCATAATTCATCTGAAACCTCTGAAGAACTCAAGAACTCACAGGCGATGCGCACGAAAGCCTTTTGGCTCTTCTGGGTTCCTGTAGTGCTCCAGGCCACACACTGGCACCAGTAATCTTCCAAGCCGAAGATCTTCTCCACCTGCTGGCGGGCGATGTCGATCTTCACCTGCATCACGGGCAAACCTGAGAAACACAAATATAGATTTCTTAAATAATAATAATAATAATAATACAAACAAAAAATAAATCCTATTAGAATGTAGGAACATTATTCAGAGGTTCTTTAGATGGTTAATGATTGTAGTATTCAGGATAAAACCTGTATATATATATATATATATTTTTCCCTCAAGAGAAAAACTCATATATAATAATAACAATAATCAGCCAACCATTCATTCATTCATTCATTTTCTGAGTCGCTTAATCCTAATTAGGGTCGCAGGGAGGCTGGCGCCATCAAAGCAGACTCTGGGCGAAGGCGGGGTACACTCTCACACCTAGGGAGTGATTCGGAAACACCAATCTGCCAACTGTGCATGTTTTTGGACTGTGGAAAAAAAACCGGAGTATCCGGAGGAAACCCATGTAAGCACGGGGAGAACGTGCAAACTTCACAGAGAAACGCCCTCAGCTCGGGACTCGAACCCAGGACCTTCTTGCTGTGAGGCGAACGTGCTTACCACTGCGGCAGGATTTGCAGAAACAAAATTTTTTTAAATTATTATTATTATTATTATTATTACTATTATTACTATCATTGCTATTATTATTATTATTATTATTATTATTATGATTAATATTTTTATTATTATTATTATTAGTAGTAGTAGTATTATTATTATTGCTATTATTATTATTATGATTAATATTTTTGTTATTATTATTAGTATTATTATTATTATTATTATTGCTATTATTATTATTATGATTATTATTATTATTATTATTAGTAGTAGTAGTAGTAGTAGTAGTAGTATTTTTATTATTATTATTATGATTAATATTATTTTTATTATTATTATTAGTAGTAGTAGTAGTAGTATTTTTATTATTATTATTATTCATTCATTCATTCATCTTCTGAACCGCTTATTCCTAATTAGGGTCGCGGGGAGGCTGGCG
>JAOUQZ010000024.1:9354397-9364779 GCA_028564935.1 Neosilurus hyrtlii
GGGGGGGGGGGGGGGGGGGGGGGGGGGGGGGGGGGGGGGGGGGGGGGGGGGGGGGGGGGGCTAGTCGGTGGTGGTGTCATCACACTTGAAGCTGACGGCTTTTTCTGGTTTTGAGAGATGATACGGAGCAGCAGTCCGACTGTTTGAGTGGATCAGGGCTCTGCTGGAGTCAAGTGGAAAGTGACCGGCGGGAGCTGGGGGTGTTAAACTGGAGGGCAATCCTCAAAAGCAGTGGATAAAAAAGACTCATGAGAGAAGAAGAAGAAGAAAAACCCTTCGCCTGATAAAGTTAGCGCAGTAACATAATCACCCCTAACCAGAGGAACAGAGGGTCTCCTCTACTTCCTCCCAAAGTGTAAACTTAATAACACCTCTATTAAGAAATGATAAATAAGAGGATAAAATGAAACCACAGTTATAGCAGAATTATTTGCCGAGGGTGATTCGAGGGGAATATTCAGCAATATCCACCCAGCCTGAGGTGAATAACTGTTGTAGTATATACTACTCACGAACATAAGAAAAGGAAACTAAATCAAAATTCATCCATTTATTCACTTTCTAAGCAGTTTAGTCCTAATTAGGGTCGCCGGGAGGCTGGTGCCCATCTCGGCCGACTCTGGGTACACCCTGGACGGCTCGCCAGGCCATCGCAGGGCAACACACATACAACCATTCACACTCACTCTCACATCTAGGGCAGATTTAAAACAGCTATAAACAGCCAGCTTTGGACTGTGGGAGGAAACCAGAAAACATGGAAGAAACCCACACAAGCATGTAAGCAGGAGAGCATGCAAACTCCTCACAGAACAGGACTCAAATCCAGGAGCTTCTTGTGGGGCGGACGTGATTGGCACTACACCACCATGCCACCACACTTCGACATCTTCACATTTAAAATTCGAAATTTGAAAAAAGTGTTTAAAAAGATACGGGAAGGATAAATTGGCCGTGTTTTTTTTTTTCAATTTGGGACGGTGTTTTCTTGAATTTCTATAATTTCCGAATCAGAGAACGCCACAAAGTTAGACTCCACGAGGTGGATAATATCTATTACCCCAAGATAGCAAACCAATCAGATCGCTCCAGTCCCCCTGTAGTGTACGCTGTAGTGTACATTTGGTCTATTTTAGTAACTCCTTAAAAACACACAGTGACCCTGTTCAAAAGGTTAGAAACGTGTAAAAATCCCGAAATCTTGAGAATCATGAGAATCAGGAATATCCACTGACTTTCCCTTTAACTTCCAGCCCCTCCATGCTTTGTTATTGCATCGCGGTTGATAAAGTCTTCTGCAGCTGATGTAATAAGCACAGTTTATTTATTCAGGGATTTTTTTTAGTGCATCAGATCCCTCCCTTGTGAGGGAGATGGCGAGCTGCCCAGTTTACGTCGTAGTATCTTGGAAAAGCATTTCTTCTCCTCACATCCACACACACACACACACACACACACACACACACACACACACCTCCTCATCCACCACACAGTGTCTGGAACATGCATGCAAGAAAGCTGTGCATTATCAATGTAGTTTAAAGAGTTTTCTATTAGTGTAAAGGTACGTGAACTCTATCCATAAATATTTTACTTCAAATCCATACCTCAATTTAACCAACTGCCTAATCCTACAAGGGTCGCGGGGGGCTGGAGCCTATCTCAGCCAACTCTTGGTGAAGGCCAGGCGCACCGTTACAGCTTGCCAGACCATTCCAGGGTAACACACACACAGACACACACACAACCATTCACAGTCACACCAAGGGTCAATTTGGAACAGCCAATTAGCCAAATGTGCATGTCTTTGGACTGTCGGAGGAAACCGGAGTACCCAGGAAGAAACCCACTCAAGCATGGGGAGAGCATGCAAACTCCACACACAAACACTAATTTGCTTTTGGACTAGTTTCATTTTGGAATGCCAAGGTCAAAGGTGAAGGACAGAGCAAGGTCACAAAATTTTGGAGATTCAGAGACAGTGGTTGGAAAGTCTTTGCCATTTCTTGGTTACAAATCCCCAAAATATTTTACTTCCTTGTTTGTTTTGTCATTTTTAGTAACTTCCGGAGATTAAAAGGAAGACGTGTGTAAGAAAGATTGTTTATAGCTGCTATAGCGTAAGTGATACCAAGAAGTCCGACATTATAATGCAGGTAGAAATGGATAAAGTACTGTATTGTGATTGTGTTGAAAACTTGCTGTGGTATAAAAGATATAAAGCCCTTCAGGAAGTGCTGTTAAAGGTAAACTCACTTTTTTTTAGCGCCTGGAAAGGAATGGAACAATACAGCTCCTAACGCTGGCTCTAACCCGGATACGGGTATCTAACACGCCGGCCTGGCATCTGAATTACCGCCACTATTGACCTTGCCATCTGTTTCCGGTGGCTCATTCCAACCCTGGCCCACATCGCCCATGCAGACAGGATGAAATACAATACCCATTAACTAGAACGCTGCAAATAACGCCTTATCAATTAGCCCCATTGCTATTGATCGATGCCTTGCAGGTGGTAGAGCCCATTATGAGTCATTTAGGAGTGGGCTTGTCCGCTCGCCTCTTCTCTGGTTTCCTCCTGTTCATTAGAGAGCGGCTTTTAGACATATCAGCTCCGTCTTAAATGACGGCTTGATCATCCTCCGATGGCCCATTAAATATCGTGTTTAAGCCTTCGCTGGATGTTCTATTTGCATTTCAGAGAGATGCTCCCTGATGTCTGATAACGTTTTAAACGTTTCATTTCATTGTCTTAGCGTGCTCGCGAAAAATAAAAGTCTCTAAAGGGACAAGGTTCAAGTAAACGCTGTACGAAGCAGTCGGCTTGCTCCGCCTACACCCATTAATACAATTAGATCTGGAATGTTTATTTAAATTTTACACTGATTAAAAACCAACCACATTCACTTAGTAATAATTTTTCCCAAGAAATAAAAGCAGTGCTGCCTCAAGTCTGAAAAAAAAAAAAAAAACATCTCCCAAGTTCTATCTTAATTTTACATTTAAATTATTAAGGTTCAAGGGTTAATAAGTTCAAAAAGTGAAAACGATTCTTTAGCAACTATATCAAGGTGGAAGGAAATTGTGTGATTTGAAAGTCAGTATATGGTTTCCTATTAGGGTTTCATTATACGGTATGTTTTTGGCACTCATTTCTAGGTTGTAAGCGCTAAAAATCCTGTAATGTTGATTTTGACCTTTCAAGGACACTCAAGGTCGAAGGGTAAATATCGTGCTTAACAGTGTGTATGTGGTTTCCTATCTGTTCCTCGTTGCATACCTATATCTATCAGTTATAGGTAAGTTCAGTTTTAACATGGGAAATTTCAATCCCCAAAACTGTGTGACCTTTCTCTGACCTCGACCTTTCACTTCCTGGACTCAGGTAGCGTAGTGTCCCCAAGTTTTGTGAAAAGTCTTGTATGGCCGTACTCCGAATTTTCTTTACAGACAAACTGACAGTCAAACTCTGTTGATTACAATACCGTCGCCAAAACTCGCCATTTTGCCATGCCATTACAGGAATTCAATCAACGCCAGTCAAAGGGGTTGCAATATGCCGCAGTGCAAAGTTTATCACCTTGGAGTGGATTATTATCTGAAAAATAACAGTCCAAAATGTGTCATTTCTCTTACACAGGGTTTATACGGGGTATACTTCCTGTAGTGTGAGATGGACTCCGGATCTGTTTTCTCTGAACGCAGTGTGTGGGTTTGATGACATACACCACACACACACACAAATGCTGCTTATATAATATAATTATAGTTTAATACTAATTATTAGTCAAGATAAAACAAAAAACTTGACTAAAAAGTCTTTGGAACGCGAGTATGTATGGATGTAATCTGAAAATATTCACCCTGCAACGACAAACCTTTAAAAGATTGGGTGTTTTGTCAGTACACAATCCGCTGCCATGCCTTCCGGGTAGTGTTGCCTTCCGAGAGCTTTTTATCAACCGTATCATTTGAGGCAAAAAAAGTACAAATGTGGAGCAAAGCAAAGTGCATTCTGCCCTCGAGGTTGCCAAGGCTTTAGGTCATGTGGTAGGGTGTTGGATTATGATGTGTTTTGGTCCTGTTTCAAGAAATCTCCCAATGCACAGTTGAAGTGACCCAGATCAACGTTGTTGATGGCTATCAGCCAGAACATACTATCTCCTGAACCCAGTTTCTATTAGCACTGCATCTGCTACACCATTCCTTTAGGTCATCAATAATGCAGGAGAAGCCCAACCTCACCACGGTGCAGCACAGTGAGTCGTTTGGAGTATTTAAGTTGTGGTTTGTAACATGGCCCTCACTGTCCTATAAGAACCAAGGGTTATAAAGATACCCACCACTTACAGATCATGGTTTTCCCCTCCATGATTCAGGCACAGTGTAATTTAGTTTTTTGTTTCCTTTACCCCTTTCCTAAAATTGCATTGTTTCCACTTAATTCTGACTCAATATCTTGTGTAATTTTCCACGTTTCACAGGTTCCTCATGCTGCTTTCAGACCTAAAATTAAGTCTATAACAACTGGATTTTTTTTCCTTTGTTATTACCCCACCGCAAGACAGAGTTTTGGCAGCATTACTGTAATCACCTGTCTGTCTCTCTTCAGGTTTTTGTTTGTTTGTTTGACTCTGAACAAAATCCTGATAACACCCATGCGTGGATTTTCACCAAACATGGTGGGGACACTACCCTACCTACGTCTCAGAGGTGATCTGGTTTTGGAAAGTCAAGGTCAAAGGTCAAGGTCAGAGCCAGGTTACAAAGTTGAGGAGATAGCGTGTTTATAACTTTGAAACGAGTGCTGATAGACATGCTGTTACTACGGGACACTAATAGGAAACCATACTTTCAAATGAGACAATTACCTTTGACCTGGAGAGACCTTCAGAGGTGGAGCCTCAGCCGTCTTATAAATGCTATGAACGGGAGTAGTGATTTGGTGACATCCACATACTATGGAACAAACTATAAGATGAGCACAACGGTAATTAAAACCAGCACCCATAGAGGAGCTATCTGCTACGTTATCCATGCTGTGAGGCAGAGGTACTGTTCACTCTAGTTTGGTTTGGTTTCCTACTACCCAATATTAAAAAAAAATAATAAAAAAATTCAACTCTATGTCTCGAGGGTGTTTCTTTTCCATCCAGCAATACCTCTAAATTCTAAATTTCTTTGAATATCTGAACATCTTCTAGTCGCACCATAATTTCCGCAATAAAAGAGTTTCATAAAGTTGTAAAAGTTTTATATACGAGTCTTGGAAGTTATAAAAGTTATAGAAGAGACTTCTGCCTTGATCTTGATCTCTTCGCTAAGTGCAGGAACAAGAGGGATGAGGCTAGATTGTCCAAGAGAGACGTCTCAACAGTGAACACCGAACAGTCACGTTTAATCAAAGAGATTGGAGTCGAGGAGGACTTAATTACACTGTTCAGAGAGAGTGGACAGGACAGCAATAGCTCTCGCCAATTTCAGAAAATTGCCTATAATTCCCGCTCCCTCTGGCTCTCCCCATGCATGCTCTCACTGGCTGCCAAACCAAGACTCACATTTCGAGACAAAAAACCTGTAGTTTAAAAAGTGAAACAGGGTGGAACTACTGGTATGGCTTGAGGGAAAAATCACTAGACATCAATACAAAGTTGAGTCTTCAGGTTGTTCCCCTTCATCAAACGATGAAACATTTCCATCCTAATGGGCGGAGTCTTTTCAAATAAGACAAGGCTCACTGAATGGTTTAATGAGAATGAAAATGATATATAGCACAGCTTTTTATATGTAATGTTAGACAGCGCACTCCGTCACCACTACTTTGCTCTACATGGTGAGAAGAAACTATTCTATGTGCTACTAAGAGCCATATTTGTCCAGTCGCTGTTTGGTACATCGCTTTCCTTCTCCTTGATTGAAACACCACATGCTTCTCCTTTTGGTCTGGATTCTGTTTCCACCCTTGTCTTGTGATTGGTTTGTTTTGCCCCCTTGTTTCTTGCTCCCCATTCATTAATCCATGTCAACGTAGCCATCTCCGTTCAGTCCAGTTCCAGAGACCTGTAGAATCAGTGCCAACCATCGCAGTTCTGGCGGTTCGTGGTGGCCCAGTGACTTTCAAAATGCACCTCCGTATCCCACACATTGTTAAAGCACGACGGTGCTCCTCATTTTCTCTTTACTTTCTTTTTTAACCAACACAACACTGAAGACTGGGTTGATCTTTTTAGATTTTTTAAAAATGTTTTTATGAAACCCAATTTAGCAGCATTGCGATCAGCCATACTGATAAAATCTAAAGGAGAAAGGAAAGAAAAGGGAAGGGTTTTGGCTCAGCGAGAATGTCCTTGATTCACAACAAACACACACTGCACGAGCAGCAGTGCGGACGACAGTCTACTTTAAAAGAGAATCAGCCCTTTTGTTACATCAGACATGTTGACTTTACTTTTTAAAATGATACTTTTGGTCACTGCAACGTGCAAAACAATCTCTTGCCAAAATATTACAAACAGAACATTTATTAGTACTCTCTGCCCTCGCCCGGAGTCGGCTGAGATGGGCGCCAGCCTCCATGCGACCCGAATTAGGATTAAGCGGTTCAGAAAATGACATGACATTTATTAGTAAAACTGCTGCACGAAGATTTTCAGGCCAGCTGGATTCGCACTACGCCATGACACTTCCTTCAGCACCAGATCACACACGACACAAGCCCCTGACCCATCTGGATCTCTACCTGTCCCCCTAGTGGATAAGTGTGCAATAGGTGATGGACCTTGATGATTGGTAAATGTTTTGGCCCCATTCAAATCATATACCGGGAACACGTCACCCTGTAGCCCATGAGGACACAACTCCCTTCATTTTAAGGGACCATGTACTGCTGTTTCACCCTTGACTGCCCTTGTCTGTCCATCCAAAGCATATAAGCTCTTGCAGTAATCAAAATCCTACTCTTACCAACCAAAAGATTGGGCCAAATCTTGATTCTGCTAATAGGAAATAATTCCTCGTTAGCAATTTGAACCGTATACTAGCCATGCGCAGGTCGTCAAAACAATGCTACCCTCCCATCTTGTTTCGCCTCCTGGCATCTTGAGGTCAACAAAATCCTGCCATCTAGTTACTAGTCCGGCACTCCTGAGGTGAACAAGTTTCTGTCCCCTCCTGTACTTTCTCCTTCCATCCTGAGGAAAACAAACCCCTGTTCCATCCTGTACCTTCTCCTTCCATCCTAAAGAAAACAAACCCCTGTCCCATCCTGTACCTTCTCCTTCCATCCTAAAGAAAACAAACCCCTGTCCCATCCTGTACCTTCTCCTTCCATCCTGAGGAAAACAAACCCCTGTCCCCTCCTGTACCTTCTCCTTCCATCCTGAGGAAAACAAACCCCTGTCCCCTCCTGGACCTTCTCCTTCCATCCTGAGAAAAACAAACCTCTGCCTCATGTAGTTCTTTCTGCCACCATAACCATAAAGGTCAACATGTTCCTGTCCCATTTAGGTCCTTCTCCAGCAACCTGAGGCCAACATAGCCCTGCCCCATCCAGTTCCTTCTGCTGCCACCATGTGGTCAACAAGTTAATGTGATACCCATCTAGTTCCTACTCCTGCCAACTTAAGCCCCACAAATCTCTGCTCCATTTAGTTCCTTCTTCTAGTATCCTGAGACCAAATAACTCTTGCCTCTTCTAATTCTTTCTCCTCGCCTCCTGAGATCAACTAACGCCTGCCTCATCTATTTCCTTCCGCTGCCATTCTGAAGTCAACAATTGCCTGCCCCATCTTGTTCCAGCTCCTGCCATTCTGAGGTTGACTAGCTCCTGCCCAATTCACAGAATCCTCCTGCCAGCTTCTGTTTCCATCCTGATCCCACTTCTGTCATTCTGAGTCTGTAGAATAAATATCTCTTTTTCATCTCATTAAAGCGTCCCAGCTCTGCGTGCGCGGAATAGAAAACACACACGTCTCGGGATGCGAGGAAATCGTAGTCGTTAAGAAATTAAATGAAAGTCAAGAAATCTGTTCTGCAGGAAGTTAACTAATTTAGTTGATAAATGCGTTGCACTTTGATTTTGAATTAGAAAGTATGAACAAAAAATTCATGCCTGAAAACCCGAACAAATGAATCTAAATTAAGTGGTGCAAAGCGAATGTGGAATCTCTAATTAGGAGATAAGATCTTCGACAACATTCAATTAGAACCTGCATTTAATATTCATTACTCTTTCCGAGGAACACACTCCACCATACTCTCTGTAAAGAGACGTTTATGCGGCTTGTTTGCTTTTTTCATGCTAAGCAAAGTGCCATGTTAGCATAACACGCGCGGTGCTATACAAGCTCGAGACGTTCTCAGATATGACAGATTGCAGAAGATCACAGCGGCTCGGCACAAAAAAAAAAAAACCCTGACAATGTCTGAAAGACACTTGAAACAATTTTAGCATGATAACATGACCTAGTGTAATGTGTGTGGGCCTCGACAGAAGGGAAAGCATCTTGATCGCACACCTGAGGTGGCAGCCGGATGATGGGTAATTACACCTGGAGTGGAACGAGGGCCGTGCAAGCCTAATTCACGCAAATGTGCTGTCAGCATCGATTCCACTCTGGGCGGATATGTCTTCATCACGGCCTTGTCTAGAGATTATCTCATCGTCCTATTGGGTAGAACGAACGCTCTGTACAAACAACTACCCACGGATGAGTTCAGACTGAGAGATTGAGAGATTTTAGTGGACAGGTAATGAGAACTGATAACCTACGTGGTAGGAATCGATATAAAGAATCTATTACATATGTCTTACAACAACACCACCAACACTATTTCCCAACGAACAGAGGTACTGCAGGTAAAAATAGAGGCTCGTTGTAAAATCGGAGGAAAACAACCTACCAAAACAGCATGTTTAATGCAAAACAAACCCAGGGACAACAGAATGCCTGAGGCTCTTGCTGTCTTTCATTCAGATCAAACCACCCCAACCTTCTCGCTGTCTCAAAAACCCGAAGATTCCATCTAGCTGGTATGATGAAGAGAAAGTCTGCTCGTCAAGGGACGCCACGTCCGCGGGCATTTCTAATCCTGAGCAATACCTTATTGCAATAATTAGTCTCCTGTGTTTATTAAGAAGAAGAAGAAGAAGGCTGCCCTTGAATCGGTGCTGCGAAATGACAATAAGAATAAAAAAGGAAAGAAAAGGGTCCTGTTGTGCATGTGACGTACTTCAAAACTGAAAATCATTTATGCCTTTGCAACATGTGCTGTTCAAGCCACAAAATAGGTGGAAAAGCACCGATGCCGCAACGTATGACGTCCTTTGTTAGCAACATGCTAACCAACTGATGAGTGTTGTAGTGTATTTACCTCCTTAAAACAGTGAACTATGAAGTCAGCCTTATAGAGTTAACAAACTCAAATATCTTTATGCCGATTGGTCAAAAGCAAGCGCTAGCATTTACAGCAGAACTCATTTCAACATGACACACGGCTTTCTTTATCGGTAATGTGCTGGGTGGCCATGAATTTCACACTGATCGCTGAACTAGGGGCTGAAGAGGCTGTGGGAAATTTACATGTAGAAATTTTAAGTTTTGTATGTTGATGAACGGAAATTCCAAGTTGCAGAATTTAATACAGCCTCATTTAAAAAAAAAAAAAAAATCCTCTTTTTAATGCAAAAGAATTTTTTATTATAAGTAAAAGGAAAAAAACAAAAAGAACATGGTGTTATAGGAATAATTCAACAATTAATAATGAAACTGCATCCATCATGTTGATTATTTCTCTATAGCATTACATTTTTGGTCGTTTTATTCTCCTTACACCACTGCAGATTTATTGAGAAAAAAACGAACATTTCTCCTTTTTATCAATTTCTAGTTACATTTGAAGTACATTCTTGTTATCAATTACATTATCGCTGCAGTCGAAACATACTTTCTCTTACCAGCCTCACTTTCCCATGATTAAAAATATATACTGTAAGTAAATGCAATTTTACCGATAACTGCTAGAAAGCACCATAAAAGTAAAAAAAAAAAAACCTTTACATCAACACTTACACACTTTTTTTTTTTTTGTTTTTTTTTTTTACAAAAGGCTATTAGACTGTCTACTATGAAACTCCTTATGAATCAGCTGCTGTTAGAGAAAAAGAAGCTACACATAATTACTGTCCTGTTTGAGGTTCAACATCCACTGAGCCAAATACATTTTGGAATACACTACACAGGAACATAAGCAAAAACATTCATCCATTCATTCATTCATTTTCTGAACCGCTTATTCCTAATTAGTGTCGCAGGGAGGCTGGCGCTCATCTCAGCCGACTCTGGGCGAGGGCGGGGTACACCCTGGACAGCTCGCCAGGCCAT
>JAOUQZ010000024.1:9370272-9382499 GCA_028564935.1 Neosilurus hyrtlii
TTGATCCCACCGTATTCTATTGGCTAGATAAAGACGAGTCACTGGGGTCCTTGCTTGCCATGTTGATGATTTTATATCGGGGGGGGGGGGGGGGGGGGGGGTGTGGTTTAGTAAATACCAGCTCAATAAATCAAATGTGTGTTTTATTTCTATGTTGTGTTTCAACCAGGAAGCACAGATGCATGTATACAGGACATATATATATATATATATAGAGTACTGTGCAAAAGTTTTAGGCACATGCAAAGGAATGGTGTAGAACAGAGATGCCTTATGTTTACGTATAAATAATGACATTAAATTAAAGATTTCTATATAAAAATTCTATAAAGCACAGTACACAGTAGTAAATGAAACTAATTCAGTTTTAGGTGTGATGACTTTCTGTCTACAGTATAAGAGCATCAGGTCGAGTTTGTGCAGTACGTACCGGGTATCTTACAGAACCAGCCCCGGTTCTCTTGGAAATGTTGACTCTCACACTTGATTCTTTATTTGCAGGTAAATCTCAGCCGCCTTCATTATATTTCTGTCTGAAAAGTCTCATACACCTAATACTAATACGCTGCTTTCCTTACTGACATACTGTACAAACTTTTAAAAAAAAAAAATCATATAACGTGCTGGAAAACTGATGTTTGGAAATCTAAAGTATTTTTATACCAACGAATTAATATACAAGTTTAAAAGCTATAGCAAAGTTTATACTAAAATAAATAAGGCGCACGAGACTTTTGCACAAGACTGTAAGAGTACAACAAGCTTCCTGTAGCAAGAAGATTAACCAATACGATCCTGATTGGAACCTTTTTTCCAATGTGGCGGTAAACTACGGCAAATCCGGCTTCCCATCAGTGGTAATGAATCACGAGCGGAGAGCGAGCGAGCGCAGGCCGTCCACCCACTGACAGGTAGGTGCTTAACAAATGATCCCACTTCTGCCAGCGACACACAAATCTCCCTGATTAAACCTCCTGGAAGTTATATATATTTTACAAAAAAAAAACCAACAACCTGTATGTAAGTACGTATAAATAAATAAATAAATAAATAAACATGCAAATCCTGTGCTTTTGGTAAAAAAGCAGCAGCTAAATTTGCCATTTTTCTTTAAAAACAATGCAGTCTTTTTATAACCCTTATAATGCAACATCGCTTCTTTGTTTGAGGAGGAAGAAAGAGAGAGAGAGAGAGAGAGAGAGAGAGAGAGAGAAGAAAAAAAGGCACCTAGGTTTGCGGATAGAGGAAATGGGATAGATCCGACTTATTATTTATGCTTTTCTTCCGAGGATAAAGCCACTGTCAACGCTAAGCCTTCACAACACATTCCGACAGTCCTAACGGCGAACAAAAACCTAAGCTTAGTCTTATGCACAATAAAGGTTGCAGCCGCGGCGTAAATTGGTTTGGAAGAGCGCCTAAGCTTCCCGCTGCTTCTGTTGCAGGGAAAGAATGCGTTTCGGAACAGCGTCCCTCTTTTGTGCGCCCCGCTTCTTCTTTTGTGTATTGAGTTTCCCCCTGAACGCCGAGGGCCGGATCCACGCTCCTAAAACCTCAAACGCACTCCTCCGCTTCTTTTCCCCCCTTCCTTCCTTCCTTCCTTCCTTCCATGGAGCGTTTTCGATGGCTAGTGAAGGCGTCAATCACATTAATCTCTCGACAGCTCGGAATGTTCTCCATCCCGACCCGGGAATTGCCTTTTTAAACTGGTTCTGTTTAAACACAGCTCTTGGCCAGACATCAATTTCTGGTAATTGGCCGTTTGAAATTCAATCGCCAAGCACTCGTTTTTCAAAACTTCCCACTTTAAAAACTCGGCCAGGACACAAACCTGACATTATGATGCATCTTGGAGTAGCCAAAAGTCTGGCTGGACGAGCAGAACGGTTGTTTTAATGTCACAAGTGATGGAAAAGTAATGCAATTTCACATTACGTGTCTTCTAATCCCATCATTCTGCACTAATGTAAGTACAGAAGAAAAAAAACGGGGTTGAAAGCAGGAGGATGGAAGGATAATGTCAGATGGAACATGACAGCAGGAGATGATTTCTCAAAGAGCTAAATGAAATAATAACTGGTTTAATTGTTTTTCGAAAAAAAAAAGAAAAAGAAAGAAAGAAAGGAAAAAAAACGTGGTTCCTGGAAAAGGCAGTGAAGAGGTCAGTGAAGTGAACCCGGACTGTGTCAAACAACATCGACGAAGAACCCGAAGGAACCTTTAAGGAAGGGTTTAAGTTCTACCTGTCGCCGGATCGACGGTGCGCTCGATCATATGGTCGTCCTGGTGCACCCACTCTGAGTTACACTTGAAGTAGATCTGAGTGGCGGGCGTCGAGCGGCAGGTCAACGTCACCGGCTTGTTCTTGATGATGTAGACGTCTTCCGGCTCCACCAGGAAGTGGGGCAGCAGGTCGGTGAAGGTGACTGGGAGCGGGTGCGTCACGGTCGCCACGTGCTCCGATCCTGCAGTTAAAAAAAAAAAAAGACACACAATAAGAACCATCTCAGGAATCAAAAGCGAGGGTAAGGACAGGAATCTGGTGCTCGGGCAGACTGAGGCTGACGCGCATCTGCGTGGAACGAGTGACGCTGCCTGGCGAGGAGGGACACCATACTAACAGTGGACGATGAAATAGCGCCGGAGTAACAGCTAACTCGGATCAGTATGTTTGGCATTTCTGTGTGTTTTGATCCCTGGCTCGTGATGCACCCTGTGAATGTGTGTGGTATCTATGCTGCAAACCCCCCCCCCCCCCCCAACCCACCCAGCACAGACACACATGTCGACTCGTTACCGTTGAAGTAAAAGGCCTGTGAGCAGCACGGCCTTGTCAGGCTTCTATAGTCCTGCTTCCTCTCTGTTGTTAACCACAGGCTTTTAAGATCAGAGCTGATGGATTGTAGGCCATAAATCCCTCTCGCTCAATGACCGCGGCGGTACTTCAATGCATGCAGCACTCGCCGGGCTGAGATTCCACGGCTCAACCGAACACGCAGACACAACTGTCTCCATACGTCGCGTCTACCTGTGAGTCACAAAAGAGCGTCGGACGTTCCTCGTATCAGGAGCAAGCGTGAGGGATGATGATTAGGCCGTGCTCGGTCTTAGCGACGCCAGATTTTCTCCGGCTTCATTTGTTAACAATGTTTTTCCGTTTCTTGTAATTAAGGATGAATTGATAATATATCCTTTTCCGCCAACACGCCAGAACGATCGGTGTGTGGGTTGAGTATGCACCTCGTTCCGGAGGTGACTCCGGCCTCCGAAACAACAAACTTTATTATAGGACTTTTTTTTGCGGGGGGGATAAAAATAAAGAACAAACCCAAAATAGATTTATCAGGGAATTAAAAAAATATCATCAATAATAACGATGCCGTTTTAGTTTTTAATCCTGACTTTGTGGAGAAAAAATGCTGCTTTCCAAGCATATAATGCAAACCGTATCATAGTAGCGGAGTAAAGTTTATAACCCTGGGGAAAAACGCAGCCCGCACGCCTCGGACTAATTCACTCGCCATAATCTAATCCAGCCAAAGTGCTCTGAGCTTCAAAATCTGTGACCTTGAAGTAAAAAACGTATTAAGAAGCAAAAGATTGATGCTAGCGCTAACATTTTCTGAGAACGGATGTCTTGATGCGATAATAAACAGCCACGTCTGCAGTAACAGCTTTAAATCAGAAATAAAACATTTATTAAACAGGAATATGATCCACGATGGGCGGGTTTTAGTGCGCAGAAGTGTTTGGATACTCTGGCACTGGAGACTCCTTCCAAACCGCTAGCATTCTCATCAACACGTCTTTAAACGCTAAACCTCACAGCACGGCAGGATCGTCCGAGCTGCTGCTAGAACCAACACCTTCCCGACCAATCAGAATCGAGCACTGAACAGCGCTTTGATATAAGTCATATTAATCCCCGTTTCCATTTCCTTTTGTCATCCCGCGCCTGGCTCCGAGCTGCTAATTCATCAGCCTGAAATGCGACGAGGAGCCGAGCTGCGGCTATTGAACCCCCGCTAATGTATCGTGTACGTGTTTAACTCTTAATGAAAACTAAATGTTCTGTGTCCGATGAAGGGCATACATCACTTAGTGCTTTCTGTCTCCTTTTTTCTTGTGCTGTCGCCTCCTCTCAAGCTTCTCACGCACATTTTTTTTTTGGTCCAGTTACAGACCAAAAATAAATAACTATATAAATAAACACCCTTATGTTCAAGCAAAGATCAGATCTTTACACGCATGAACCTGCTGGAGCTCCTGTCCCGATATTAACCTGCTGCTCTCTCATCAGCCAGACGGACGGGGGGTTTCCGTTCCGGAAGGGTTACTCCGGGACAAGCGCAATCAAAATGTCCACCTCGGCTCAAAATGGCTTTCATTAACCCAAAGGCGAGATCTCGCCGGATGCGGTCTACTTAATGAGTCTTAATTTAGTGCCGTGATGATTGCCATTAGCTCTCCAGGGTGACCCTTCCTTTCTTTTCTTTTCTTTTTTTTGCCATTAGATTCGACATGACAGTTCTGTAGACCAGACTGCTTCTGACCCTTTTTTCACCCTGGTGCCACGTGCGATTTTGCGTTTCTCGCGGAATACCTCAGCTGTTCCTGCCGACTTTGATCGTGGCATGCTTGGGTGGCAGCAGCGGATGGTATTTCAGAAACCGTGACATCTTATGCAAAGCATTCCTTCGGATTTAACTAGAATACTGTGAAAACATCTTCCTAGCAAAGTTCTGTCTGGTTTCATCTGAAATTACTCAAACAACCACTCTTTACCACCGTGCTAAGGGCGGGATCACATAGTAAAGCGTAACGAATTTTTTTGGATTTTTGGAGAATATTTTGGAGAATTTTATGCAACTAATTTGCGAGTAATTTAAAATTGGCTTGCCTGAACATAACGCCAATAAAATACGAATGATGACAAAATACACGGATCACACTTTACCTTACTTTTACTTTGTGAGCAATATGACAACCCTGCGACCTTCGCGCGACACGTGCGGACTGTTTGAGAAGAGTTTGAGACTACTCTACGTCAGAGCCTCGTTTAGAGACGTTCGCGAAAGTTTCACACGTTTGACTCACGAACAAGGTGAGCAAAATGGGATGCCGCGAACGCTGCGCAACAAATTTGCGAATCAAAAGCGGCAGCCATTCGTGTCAACTGCCTTTCTAACGCACATCTAGTGTGATCACCCCCTGAACAGAGAAGCATCTCAAAATGTGACCCATCACCACGAAATGAGTTCTGCCTACTGGTCAGACAGTTACAGCCCACCATAACCCTAACCCACCTGCAACGAGTAGGGTGCCCAACAGCACCCTAAGCAAGGTGTCCATTATATGAGTAGGGCTGTCGAACCAATGGGCTGTCGGAACACTGAGGCGTCCCGGTTGAACTCAGCTGGCGTTACACCTCAGAAAACTTGCATGCCTTCTTCTGTTTCTCAGCACTTGATCTCGGACTTTTCAACTTTCTACAAATAAGTTTTGTACCGCCAGATTATCACGCATACCCACGATTGTTATTCTTATTGTTACTGCACACTGACCCTGAACCGAAACAAGACATAGAATAAGAGACTAAGCCAGTGAGCTGGGAAACCTTTATATTTATCAAAAAGAACTGATAATAGAAGACAAAAACACACTCGCCACACACCAGTGCATGAATGCGCCCCTTTAAGCATCATAATGAAGAACGGTATCGCGAGTATTTTCCACCCGTGCGGTACAGTTAACCTGTATCACTGCCAAAGATATTGACACTACAGTAGATTTAATAACACCGCCAGTCTACCAGAAAACGGCAAATATTAGATAGCGAGGTCTGTCAACATAAGAACGATGACGTGACAAACCAGCTTCCCTTCGGCTACATCACAGGTGACAAACCTGCTGCATTAAAGCGGAGCACTTTCACACCTGTCTCCCACGCCTCCCACATCAGAGCTCTTCAGTCGATCAGACGCAAGGAGCTGCCACCGCGCCTGGAGACGATCCCGAGTAGGTCTATACATCCTGAAAGAGGCGGCCTCGCACAAGACACTCGGCATGAAAATTTTTCTCTGAGGACTCGAATTATTTATGCATGAGACAAAGAGGCACGTCTGAGGAGTGCAGAGTTTGGAATTAATGCCATTCCGTAAGGCTGATAGATGATCCTCATAGACACACAGTCTTATAATATATGCTGTACATTCATCACCATCTCTCCAACACACACACACACACACACACACACACACACACACACACACATATGCACTCCATACCGCGACTTTAACCGAGTCCTCATGCCTCAGCGCACAAATGAAATAAACACCATCTTCTGAACTTAACCTTTAATGCGAAATCTGATATCATGCACTTGACTCGTGAAATCTCTCCTGAGCACGATTTCTCATCTGCACACCTTTAATTGTGAAGGAAAAATTGTATTTAGCAGATAAAAAGATGTCTCTTGTGTCTGAGAGGTTTTCACAGAGCTCAAGTCGATAATAATAGAGATGCGCCTGAAAAATCGTCTGAGCGCCTATCAAAAAAAAAAAAAAAAACAGTTCAGCCGAACCTCACGTCAGAATACATCTCCCCCGCCAGCTGTGGCGTGAGACGCTAACACTGTTCAGCAGCTGCTGACCACTGGGCTCAGAAAGCAGACCGTCGGGCGCTGTCGCATCCCATCAGGCCTCAAATGCGAGCCCCAGCTGCTGCTGAGATCTGGCACCGCCGCTAAAGTGTGTCACGGAGAATAAACAGTACCGTAAGCACACTCGCAACACAATCAATCCCAACACAAAAGAGCTTCGAAAACAGATCGCTCAGGGCGCAGAAGTCCCACACCCTCATACACTCTCTCTCTCTCTCTCTCTCTCTCTCTCTTCTTACTTTAGGATCACATACAGATCCGTAACCTCACGCCAGGATGATTCAGGGTTAGAACGCAACATTACAGACACGCGCATGGAGTTTTAAGTTCCACAAAGAGAACCCCACAACCATGAGAACATGTCTGAACTTGTGCGGACTTGAAAACGGCATGAAGAGTACATTGGTGTAGAACCAACGCCAGAAGGTAGAACCAAAGACCAACGCCAGCTTTGCCATTTCAAAACAAATCAGAGCTCATGTAGCATCTACTCTTCTACAAACACGGAGAAGAAAAGCAGAGCTTCAGTGCTGATATGAAATTAAAGCAGTAGTGAACCGGCATTGGTGTTCCTGTTGTCATGCTCGGTGCTGATACTGTTGGGAAAGTGCCGAGGTACACTTATAACAAACAGCGTGGTTCTATGGCTGCTGTGTGAAAGAAACCAGATCTTCAAACGTTTGCAAGATGAACCAACTCTGAACAAGAACTACAACCAACCCAAAACTACAACCAACCCAAAACTACAACCAACCCAAAACTAGCACCACCCCAAAACTACAACCAGCCCAAAACTACAACCAACTCAAAACTAGCACCACCCCAAAACTACAACCAGCCCAAAACTAGCACCACCCCGAAACTACAACCAACCCAAAACTACAACCAACTCAAAACTACAACCAACCCAAAACTAGCACCAACCCAAAACTATAACACACCCAAAACTACAACCAACCCAAAACTAGCACCAACCCAAAACTAGCACCAACCCAAAACTACAACCAACCCAAAACTAGCACCAACCCAAAACTACAACCAACCCAAAACTACAACCAACTCAAAACTAGCACCAACCCAAAACTAGCACCAACCCAAAACTATAACACACCC
Source organism: Neosilurus hyrtlii (assembly GCA_028564935.1). Taxonomy (NCBI): domain Eukaryota; kingdom Metazoa; phylum Chordata; class Actinopteri; order Siluriformes; family Plotosidae; genus Neosilurus; species Neosilurus hyrtlii. The sequence continues at coordinate 9,378,047 of JAOUQZ010000024.1, forward strand.
AAAACTACAACCAACCCAAAACTACAACCAACCCAAAACTAGCACCAACCCAAAACTAGCACCAACCCAAAACTATAACACACCCAAAACTACAACTATCCCAAAACTAGCACCAACCCAAAACTACAACCAACTCAAAACTAGCACCAACCCAAAACTATCACAAACCCAGAAGTATAACCAACCTAAAATTAGCACCACCCAAAACAACCAACCCAAAACTAGCACCAACACAGAAATGGAATCAACCAAAAACTAGCATCAACCCAAAACTAGCACCAACCCAAAACTAGCAATAACCCAAAACTAGCACTAACTCAAAACTGGCACTAACCCAAAACTAGCAATAACCCAAAACTAGCAATAACCCAAAACTAGCACTAACTCAAAACTAGCAATACCTCAAAACCAGCATCAACTCTAATCTAGCGCCAACCCAGAACTAAAACCACCGCAAATGTAGCACCAACCCAGAACTAGAACCAACCTAAAATTAGCACCACCCAAAACAACAACCAACCCAAAACTAGAACCAACTCTAATCTAGCACCAACCCTGAACTAACTTCAACCTAGGACTAGCCTCAACCCAAAAATAGCACCAACCCATAACCAGCACCAACTTTATGATGGTGATGAGGAGAACCTAAAAAGCGATATCACCTCACACTTCAGTGCCGGACCGACGCCAGCTGAAGCCTTTATCTCTCGATCATTATTACCGACTGAAATACAGCAGCAACCATCACCATGGCAACACTGTAACTATATAATGTTGTGTTTAAAAAGTTGGCAAAAAAGTCTATCTTGGGAGAAATGCTTTATAAAATCACTCTGGGAATCGATTGCTTAATTGTTTAACCAGTTTTTCTTTTGCTGACATAAAAAGCGTTTTAAGTTTTGAAGGTTTTTAAACCTGGTCATAAACACAGGATGAAAAAATCAATGGTTATGAAACTGACACGATTTCGCTTTCCAATTATCGACGAAAAAATATGTCTGAACATTAAAAACAATAAAAGGAGATGGAGCTCGCATTCAACACTCCGATAGGATCTGAAAAGTAATAAAGGTGAAGGGTGTTTGTTATTTATTTATTTATTTATTTATTACTGCTGGGTTTATTCTATAAAAAGCACAAGTGCGTCGGAGAAACTCGCCTTTTTCTGGGCTGAAGAGCGAAACGGAAAGTCGTTTTAGTGATTTTACTGATTTATTAGTTTGCCGTATGCAAAATGCCGCAATAATCCTAACCAATCAACTTTAAACTATGCTGCTAGCCCCGCCCCCAAATACTGTTTTACCAGACACCAGGTTCTGTTTCACCAAAAACGAGAATCTTGTTCCATTCCCCCACCGAAAATAAACACACCTCTTAAAGAGAGACCTCTTTCACTTCAAACCTGAAATCCAAATGTGTTTTTTAATCGTTTTTAATTTTTTTCCCTTCCACTTCCAGGGCGTTAGCAACAATCTAATTCTTCACACAGCGTCTGGCATTTAACCTCACGTCTGATCCCTGATAACAAACGACAAACTCGGCACGTCATCACAGCCCACCGCGCTTTTGTGTATCCAGACAAAAGCAGAGAAGGCCATGTGTTATTATTATTACTATTATTATTATTAATGTTATTATTTCTGATCAGGTGCCCTGTTGCTTGGCGTAACCTTTCAGAGCCAATTAAAGTCTTTTATCAGTGAAGCGAGACGTCACGAGATCATGGTGATGGACGACGGCTATAAAAACCGCCACTTTTATGACACCATCAGCTCTTTACAACGGCTTCTGAAATTAATTTCATTAAAGCTACCGTCCCGGAATATTAAACCATTTCATGTGCCAGTGACTCGACGACGCAGCACTACGGACAGCCGGTTTTTTCCGTGATTGTGGTGGAGCTTCGCAGCAGACCTTTTATCTCGTCTTTTTCGGAGACGGAAAGGTGTTTTGTTGTAACGGTCACTGATATAATACGATGCATGTTATTAGGCCTGTCTGAGCCTCCGAAAGCTTCTGGCTGATAGAAGTGTGTTTATCGCCAGACGGCAAATATTTACGCAGACATCAGTCTGGGATTTGAAATCTCTCCGATCCTCGAGTCCAAACACCCCCCCCCTCCATCCCCATCCCCTGTTCTTTGCTCATCGCTTATTCTCTATGTGTGTGTGTATGTGTGTGTGTGTGTTCATACAAGGACTCATAATGCATTCAGAACTGATGCCAGTATTTTTGATGGCTCCATCGTCGCCGCGGCTTCATGCCAACCGTCATTTACTTTCCGCAGTTCAGACAGAGACAGCTTCGTTCTTTCTGCTTTTTTCTCTTTTCCGAATCTTTCATTCTGATTAATCACGCCGTGTCTATTTTATTTTATTTTATTTTCCAAACTCAAAAATTTCTTTTTAATCATTTCTGTCAAAACAGCGAATGTAATCCACTTGCATGGCTTCCTGTAGGAAGATGTTTACGGAAGGAGTCTCCAGTGTTAGTGCTTACTTTCTAAAAAAACATTTCTAGACAAAGTCTTGATGCGACTTCGCATTTCCTTCATATCACCTTGTTTTGTAATGTAGCTTAAAGGCGTAAGAAAAAATATGAACTGGAGAAGCACCCATGGAGCGTCAGGACCCTCCACCATGTTGCATGGATAATGTAGCACACAGGCCTTATATGGGTCCCGGTTTTAATCACACATGTACCAGCTATCACTCCATTCATTTATTTTCTAAGCCGCTTAATCCTAATTAGGGTCGCGGGGAGGCTGGGCCCCATCTCAGCCGACTCATGGTGAGGGTGGGGTATCCCCTGAACAGCTCGCCAGGCCATCGCCGGGTATATTCTCCTTTTAAAATATGTTCTATAGTACTTGGACGTGATCAAATTAATATCATTATATACAAACACCTACAGTTTGACATCTCAAGGTCATTCAAGGTCAAACGTCTTTGACAGTCCATATATGGTTTCCTATTACTGTTCTATAGTAACAGCATGTCTTTGACCTTGATGTTCCAAAATCAAATCATCTCTGGTACTCAGTAAAGGTGGCGTCCCGACCAAGCTTGGTGTAAAGCTATGCACAGCTTATGCAATATCTCCATTTCTATAAAACATTTATTTATCGGAATAAATAAGGAGCCGTTGATGAGTGTGTGTGTGTGTGTGTGGGGGGGGGGGTGTTTAACATTTCGGGGTGCGCTGGCTTAGAAAATACTCAGTGTTTTAATAAAAAGCACCGATATGTTATTTATTATTTAAACCATATGATTTGGGAGTTCTGGAGCCTCGAACAAACATGCAAAAGTTCAATCAACACCAAGAAGGACATTTAATGGGGAAAGCTGGCCCGGGTCACCGGTTGAGATTGCAGACAGTTCCGGCTGGATGCCTCCGATGATTAACGACAAGCGGCTAAATGAGCGCTGCCTCTAAACAGCCGAGCCACAGGAGGGAGTCAGGAGCGGGGAGGGGGTGATTGCACTCCTCTGAGGTATTACTCCGAAACTCTTTTAATTACACTCCTGTAGAGGTGTTCGGGTAGAGCTGAGCAAAAAAAACAAAAAAGAAAGAAAAGAAAAAAAAAATCGATGAACTTCCAGCTGGCTACGGGGCACATGCGTACGGGACGGGAAGCGTACGGAGCACGAAATTAAATACGAGTTCTGCTTCAGCGTATGGAGTCATCCTGAGAGATGGTGTGTATCCGTATCTCTAATCATCACTGTCTTATTCCCTCTCTCTCTCTCTCTCTCTCCTGCACACACACACACACACACACACACACACACACACACACACACACACAGTCCTGTACTTCTATCATTGTAGGGACCAACATCACCAACGTCATGCATTCCGGAGCCCCGTCCCATAATTTTACGCATCACAACTGAATGCTTCACTCTGATCTTCACCCAAACATCAACCTGAATAAAGTAGAGCTTTCACAAATCTCTCTCAAATCATAAAAAACACACAAATCAAACATCTGGTCTGGATGTGTGTGTGAGACAGAGAGAGAGAGAGAGAGAGAGAGAGAGAGAGAAAGAGAGATACTGTGTATGTGTGTGTGTGTGTCTGAGAGCGTGTGTGTGTGAGAGAGAGAGTGTGTGTGTGAGAGAGAGAGTGTGTGTGTGTGTGTGTGTGTGAGAGAATGAGAGGGTGTGTGTGTGTGAGAGAGAGAGAGTGTGTGTGTGAGAGAGAGAGAGAGAGTGTGTGTGTGTGTGAGAGAGAGAGAGTGTGTGTGTGTGAGAGAGAGAGAGAGAGAGAGTGTGTGTGTGTGTGTGAGAGAGAGAGAGTCGGTGTGTGTGTGTGTGAGATAGAAAGAGAGAGAGAGTGTGTGTGTGTGTGTGAGAGAGAGAGAGAGTGTGTGTGAGAGAGAGAGTGTGTGTGTGTGTGTGTGAGAGAGAGAGAGAGAGTGTGTGTGTGTGTGTGAGAGAGAGAGAGAGAG
>JAOUQZ010000024.1:9420323-9442831 GCA_028564935.1 Neosilurus hyrtlii
ATCCATCCATTCATCCATCCATCCATCTCACTATCATCCATCTATCCATCCATCTCACTAATAATCCATCCATTCATTCATCTCACTATCATCCATCCATCCATTCATCCATCCATCTCACTATCATCCATCTATTTATCCATCCATCCATCCATCCATCCATCCATCTCACTGTCATCCATCCATTTATATCACTATAGTTCATCTATCCATCGATCTCACTAATCATCCATCCATCCATCTCACTATCATCCATTCATCCATCTCACTAATCATCCATTCATCCATCTCACTATCATTCATTCATCTATCCATCCATCTATCCATCCATCCATCTCACTAATTATCCATCCATCTATTTATATCACTATCATCCATCCATCTATCGATCTCACTAATCATCCATCCATCCATTCATCTCACTAATCATCCATCCATATCACTTATTCATCCATCCATCTATCGATCTCACTAATTATCCATCCATTCATCTATCCATCCATCTCACTAATAATCCATCCATTCATCCATCTCACTATCATCCATCCATCTATTCATCCATCCATCTCACTATCATCCATCTATTTATCCATCCATCCATCCATCCATCTCACTATCATCCATCCATCCATCTCACTGTCATCCATCCATTCATATCACTATCGTTCATCTATCCATCGATCTCACTAATTATCCATCCATCCATCTCACTATCATCCATTCATCTATCCATCCATCTATCCATCCATCCATCTCACTAATTATCCATCCATCTATTTATATCACTATCATCCATCCATCTATCGATCTCACTAATCATCCATCCATCCATTCATCTCACTAATCATCCATCCATATCACTTATTCATCCATCCATCTATCGATCTCACTAATTATCCATTCATCCATCCATCTATCTCATCATCCATCTATCTTACTATCATCCATCCATCTCACTATCCATCCATCCATCTCACTAATCATCCATCTCATCATCCAACTCATCATCCATCCATCTCACTAATCATCCATCCATCCATCCATCTCACTATCATCCATCCATCTCACTATCATCCATCCATCCATCCATCCATCCATCTCATCATCCATCCATCCATCCCACTAATCATCCACCTATCCATATCATTATCATTCATCCATCCATCCAAATAGCTATTCATCTAATAATTTATCCAACAATCCATCCATCCATTTTCTCATCTATTTATCCATCCATTTAGCCAATCATTTCTTTATTATCCATTCATCCAACCAATTATCCATCTGAGTCTATATACATTCATCCATCCTTTCATCCATCCACATCACTAATTATTCAAATAGCTTCTCATCTATAAATTCATTCATCCATCTATCTGAGTAACTATGCATCCATCCATGTAGCTACGCCTACGTTCATGTGATCTAAATAGCTTGTCATCCATCTGTTCATTTAACTCAGTAGTTATGCATCCATTCATTACCATATCCATTTACCCATCCATCCATCCGAACGGCTATCCGTCCATCAACTTTGTCATCCATTTATTTATTAATCCATCCATCTGAAGAGCTTTTCATCCATCAACGTTGCCATCTAATTATCCACCTGTGTGGCTATGCATCGTTTTACTTCCCTGTCCATTAACCCATCCATCTGAACGATCCATCCTTTGGTCAAGCTATCCATCCATTCCTTTACCCATCCATCAATCTCTCCATCCACCAGACTGTTTATCCCGCTTCCCATCCACCTCTCCATGCGTCTGTTTTATAATCTGCTGTGTAATCTCATTGCAGCTGACTGTGAGCTCAGCTTTACCGTGGAGGCGGTTTGATTTTTCCAGCAGCGTGTCTCTTCCCCACACTGTGTTTCTGGAGACAGATGGAGGCACTCAGCCACAGTAGTGGCTCTCGCGGGTGAACTCGAGGTGAAGCTACAGAGTAGCGCTACAGGCGAGTTTACTGGATCACACTGAGAAGCTGGAGCATGTAAATATGAGATTTTACCAGCTCAATCTGGCAGCTAGTTGAGCACACACACACACACACACACACACACACACACACACACACACGCACACACACACACACACACACACTGGTTTCACACTTGCAGCTTTTCTGATTTGATTTATTCCAAACAGACAAATCAGAGCGGATTATTTTTGAGTTAGAGGAAGAAAAGAGTTCAGGCAGATGTGGACGACTCCGAGCTGCGGTGTTGTAAAAACACGAAGCCACGGTATCGATCGGTGACGTGGACTTAAAATGGTACACAAGCGTTTTTCCAGTATATCCAGCTCAATAATGAGTCTCTGTGATACCCGAACTTAAGCATCCCCTCTAAAAAGAGTACAGATCAGATAATCAGAGCATGCATTCTAACTGATATTCATTTCCTGAGCTGCTTAATCCTAATTAGGGTCGCGGGGAGGCTGGTGCCCATCTTAGCCGACTCAGGCCGAGGACAGAGTACATCCTGGACAGCTCGCCAGGCCATCGCTGGGCTTCTAAAAGATATAATAATTGATATTGGTGGGTTTTTTAGCTCAAAAACTAATAATCATTTATTCACGGAACATTCAGGCGGTTCCATATTTCTCATTACTGCATATCAATCAACATATCAAGTAAACCTGATGTTATGTTTTCCTTCTAAGCCTCGATGCTGTCGTTTGGATTTTAAATCCCTCCGTCTTCCGATCGATGACGCTAAAAGCTCTAATCTGATTGGTCGAAAGAGCTGATTGGAGGCTGCTGATTTAAGCGAGAGATCAATACGGCGCTACACCGCAGCCTCTCATGCCATGCTGGCCTCAGATAACTTTTCCAAGGACACTTAGGCTGCATGAGACCTCTCTAACATTATGCACACGCACACACACACACACACACACACACACACACACACACACACACACACACACACACACACACACACAGATTGCATGCACGAATAAACAGACGCTACTGTGGCAGTTAACGCAACATTAGCAAAGCGAGGACAGGGTAATTTTACCACGACCTCTTATCTGCACATTGTTCATTAGCAAATCGCCTGGAAATGGCATTAATTTGCTCGGAGTAAAACTCATTTTCTCGGCGAGGAGACACTTATTCCAGAAACCAGCATGTTTTACGCATAAATAAACGGTTATTTTGCGTGAAATAACAACCGGGAACAGAGATCTCGAAATCAAAAGGAAAGCAGGAACAAAAATGTACTATGATCAGTGTGTGTGTGTGTGTGTGTGTGTGTGTGTGTGTGTGTGTGTGTGTGTGTGTTTTGGGGGGTTGACACTGGAGACTTCTTCCATCAGATCAAAACAAACAAACAAACAAACAAATTAATAAATAAACGGCGGCACAGTGGTTAGCACATCCACTTCACGGCAAGAAGGTGCAACTCTGGGCGAGAGCGGGGTACACCCCAAGCTCGCCAGACCACTGCAGGGCCTTTTTTTAAAAATGATTTTGGACACTACATTCCATATGGGGGTTTGCTGAGTGTGGTCGAGGTTTGCACTCTCAGAACACGTTTTTGGTACTTTATGTATTCAAGTAACATCAACCAAAAATCAACAACAACAACAACATCAATTTGTTGTAACCATAAAGATGAATGATTTCAACACCTCATTAACATCTACGACAGTTATGATAAAAATAGAAGAAACAGAAATAAAAATAAATGGGGAATTTTCTGCTGTGTTAAGTCCTCATTATTAATATAATCAGACGACTTTAGATCAGGTTCAGCCAGACGTTACGAGTGAAATATTATGAGGCGACTTTAACGACCTTTATTTATAGATATATATAAAAAAAACTCCATTTACTGATGTATTTCATTTATCCAGCACCTTTCCAACGAGCAGAGTCACACTGCAAAGTACCCCAACACACACACACACACACACACACACACACACACACACACACACACACACAGAAAGAGAAGAATTACACTGTTAATGAGATTTAACCTTGAATCATTATTTTTTAACTCAGATCTCTTTATCCGAAAGCGACCTTGTGCAGCATAATATTCTATTATTATTCTACCATACAGTCACACAGAAGCCTCTTTAACTGAAAAAAACCCACTCTGTACCTTCATCGTAATTATAACTCTTCTCCTTTTCATTGTGAAATATTGACCAAAGCTTTACTCACTCACTTATTTGAACGCTGAAGCGTTTAATCCGACTGGGGTCGCTGGGAGGCTGGAGTCTATATCAGCTAAATCTGGGTAAAGGCGAGGTGCCCCCTGAACCATCGCAGGGCCAACACACACACAAGCATCTATACGCACACTGACTCCTAGGGGCGATTTGAAACAGCCGATTAGCTTGATGTGCATGTCTTTGGGTTGTTAAAGGAAACCGGAGTACCCGGAGGAAACCGATGCACGTACAGGGAGAACGCGCAGACTCTACACAGAGACACCCTCGCCGAGCCCAGGACTCAAACCGCGGACCTTCTTTTATTTTCGAACCTCTATTCCACCGTGCCGCCCCCCAAGGTTTGGTTATTTCATATTTTGGATTCTTTTATATATTTCAGGTTATTTGGTAAGTAAACCTCTACATGTTTGTAAAAACTATTCAAATATGTTATTTTTACCATCCTGCCAAGCATTAAAAAAAAACAATTTTTTTTCTCAAAACCCACAAAAACACAGAATGTACCCCGGATGCCGTGCTTGCTGTAGATGTCACTTATAATATTCAAAAGTTTTGGGACTTCTTTTGGGGATGAAACCTTCTGTAGAATTTCAAGTTCCTCACTTCGGAGCAGCTGGAAGAACCCGAGAACAGACGGTTCCCCCATCAAAAACATTCCGTACACAACCCTTACAAGTCCCGAGCCTTTTAACCGACGACCTTCTTATGAACCCTTTCAAGCCCTTTTGTAATTTGCAGTGATGTCATTCATGCCTCCATGAAGTACAGACATGCGGAATATAAAAATATATATATTATGAAATATCAGTGAAAAATCTGGTTTGACTGAATTACACTTGACGTCTGTAAATAAATAATAAAACACAGAGATGTTTCCTGCTTGTTGACTTGAGAGCGATGGCGATGATGAGAGAAGCACAATCCCAAGAGGATGCTCTGATTTCTAATTCATGTAAGCCGATCCCATAACCGCTGCTTCTTATATGTTTTTCTGTGGATATTTTTATTAAATACAGATTTCAGTGAGATTTAAGTGTCGGCTTAAGAACAAGCTGAGGAAGGAGAGTGGTGACGGATTCAGCACCTCGGACAGCGACCTCGGCTCACCATGGCTGCCATTTTGAATCACTTCCAGCTGATTTTGATCGACGGTTACATTACAAACAGATTCATAAGACATTCAAAAATGAGTATCTAACCAACGAGCGTTCTCCTGACTCACTTCTTTCATATACCCTCAAGGACAGACAGTCTCAGAGCCAACAGTCAGAGTCTCTCTGGGATGGCAGGCACCATGGATACCCCCCGTACTTCAGGGACGAAGCCTGGCTTTCTGGTTTAAACCGAACACCTCTATCGTTGAGGCTGGGCCCCATCGCTGCATCACTGATTCCTAATCAAATCCAAGTTCATTTGTCTTGAACATTATTTCTATAATATTAACCCGTTACTCTTCATTCGATGCCTCAGAATGAAGGAACACACAGATCTGATAAATAAAAGTGTTTCGTGGTTGCCATGGTGAAGGTTTCTCGACGGAGATGATTCTTTAGGAATGAAGGAAGGAGTCTCCGGTGTCAGCGTTTCGTTCAGATGCTTCCTGGTCTCTGAAGTTACATGACAAGCTGGAATTGTTCACATTTTATTAAGATTTTAACTTCTTTCATGAACAATGCAAATATAAATGCGTTTTTATTTAATTTTCCTGTAACCTCATGGGCCCATGTGTCCCATATTATTCCTCTCAACGCTGCTCAAGGTTGAAGTGACTGGCACAAAAGTAAAGGCACCACAGTCCCTACCGAGAACATTTCATTTCAATTTTTGTTTTAACTTCAACTGACTCACTTGCTGTATTAAGTTTTCTATCTAAAAATAACCAGCTAATGAGAGAGACACACAGCTAAGACAACATATTATTGGCCACCATTTTATTTATTTATTTATTTGTTTGTTTGTTTGTTTATTTATTAATTAATTTTAATGCAAATTAATATTTAAGCTCTGCAACTTAAACACTGTTTTATGGTTTTTTCTGACTTTAAGGTTAAAAAAAAAGAAAAAGAACATTAAAAAAATTTAAAATATCCTACATTTCTTCTTGTAAATTTCTGGCAATTATGTTCTTAATTTCAAAAAAATATTAAAATATATAAATACATCCAGCTGTGTACCCCCCCCCCCCCCCCGCAGAGATTTATGACTTTAAAATCTCATAAATATTTGTTTATTTATTTATTTTTGAATTCATGTTCCATTGACTCCTTGATGTTCCATTATTTGAAAACATTGTACATGTTATACAACATTTTCTTCTGGTAAATGTATGACTGTAATTTAGGATCATTTCTTTTTTTTTTTGAACAAATGATTTTATATTTTTTAAAAATATCCTCATATTTTCTTGTGAATGTATGACTGCAACCTCAAAAATTCTGATAACGCCAACCCCCCACCCCTCCATCTCACCGAGCTCAGTAGTTCTTTTTATCTACAATGGCTGTAATACGGCGTTGCACAGATCGGATGGGAGCTCATCATTCATCATCACTTCTAAAAAAATATATATCCTCATGAACACTTGAGAGGTCAAGAGATACGGAAATTGCAGTGTTAGCAAATGTGTCTTTCTCCAAAAAAAAAAAAGGAAAAGAACAGAAAAGAAAGAAAAGCGACTGGCCCTTGGTTACAATTCCATCATAGCGCAACAAAGGTAGATAATTGCGTTTCAACTGGAGCCAGAAAAATAACTTCTGCACCGTTACACAAAAGAAACGTTGATGGAAAAATACAGATCAGCATTTTCCCCCTCATCCACATCAATCGCTCTGTTTCAGGTTCCAGCGTGGCTCTGATGCTGTCGGATAAGGTTTAGAGAGCGAGAGAGAGAGAGAGAGAGAGAGAGAGAGAGAGAGAGAGAGAGAGAGAGGAGGAAACCATCCATCATCATTTTATCTGTTCAGAGGCAACGTTTTTTAAGTGGGGACGTCGCTAAATTAAAAGGCACTTCAGCTTTTAGATGATTTGTGCTGAGATATCACATCCTGGTGCTACCTTGACGGAAACAGCCATTTCTTACTGCCAATCTTACAAGAAGTGGCATAAATTCAATACTTTGAACAGAAACAATATGTAAACAGAGACTTTAATAAAGTCGGACTCTGCTTGCAGAGAATCGCTCATCTAGAAACACTAACGAGTCTCGTGTGTTTATTACATTGACCTCGTCTACCAGTTTTAGCGAGCGTCTTCAGCCTGGCGCTGTTTCAGAAAAAAAAAAAGGATGACTGGTGATCTGGGAAGGCGTGAGGCACACTTCATCTTCGCTTTTAACGACTCTGAGCTCAATCCTGCACGTTATCCCAGAGGCAGGTGGCGTCGAAAGCCTCGCCATATGGCGCCCGCTGAAAGCACAGCGATGAGGAATTAGACCAAAACCGACCAGAGATGGAGATCAATGATGGCCACTTATCACTTCAGGACACAGGCGTGTTTGTTATTTATCTAACAAAGTACAGCTGCGATTTCGGGCCTGAACAATGACGGAAAGGCGAGGGAAGTGCTCGACGAGTGTCCCGTGCTCCTCTGCTTGGTGCTACATCACCCTTTTGTTTGGTCAGAAAGGAGCAGAGGTTGGGGGAACTACTTCCTGTGAAGAGGCTCCTGTTCATCTGAGGCTCATTTAAAAAAGCTCACGCTGTTACTTTAATGCCAGCCAAAAAAGTGGAGTCGTATCGGCTGGGGGATGATTAAGCCTCTCCTCGACGCTAATCCTAGATACACACACAACACTAGACATTCGAACACTGGACACGTCAGAAACCCCAAGATGAGCCAGTGGAGCAGCGGAGCTACTGTGACCACCGTCCATCCTGAGCTCTGACAATGTTCTCCGTGTCCATGTTGGTTTCCTGCAGTTTCACAGGGAAGAAATGACGTCTGGTTGATTGTAACAAAGTTTTTTAAATGACGTTTAAATTTAATGGTAAACACGAAGATGCAATTTTGCAAATTTTCAGTTTATTTCCATGAATTCTCATATATTTCAGTTATTTACTGTTAATTCCCAAATATTCTGGGTACTTACTGGTAATTCCCATATATTCCAGGTAATTAATGGTAATTCACATATATTCCGATTAATTCCAATTAATTTCCAAAAGTTCCAGTTAATTCCTATTCATTTCCATATATTCCGGTTCATTCCAATTAAATCCCTTATATTCCCGTTAATTCCTGTTAATTTCTTATATTCCGGTTAATTCCAATAAATTCCCATATATTCCGGTTAATTCCAATAAATTCCCATATATTCCGGTTAATTCCTGTTAAATTCCTTATATTCCGGTTAATTCCAATCAATTATTTTATATTCCAGTTAATTTCTGTTAAATCCCATATATTCCTGTGAATTCCCATGGAAAATTCCCAGTTTGGCAATCCTAACTGTGACTCAACAACATGACTGTTGGTCCTCCAAGGTCCTGGATAGAGACGGGTGCTAACAGGTTCTCTTAAACCTTTATTTTCTTTCTTTAGGCTCTCTCTAGTTGCACCCGGTGTTTTTCTTCCTGAAAACGAATAAATCTGTTCATTATCCTGATGGGTGTAAATAAAAAGCTTGGATTCAAGCATCTCAAAGGAAACCCACATTCGCTGCACCCTTCTCCTGGAAGCTTCGATGTCATGAAGGATATCTCTGTAATGGATGGGAATTTGAGACACCAGACATCCGTCCACCAGGTTTTCAAATACATTTCAATCCATCCCACATGTGAATCATCTTTGAATAAGCAGGTGTGTTTTATTTTCTCAGGTCTGTGCACAACCTTCTGGTAAATCACAGCCTCAATGTCTTATTGCCATATACTCATATCCACCTTTTGGTTTTCTTCTTTTTGTGGTGCACAAACTCAGTTTCAATATCAGTAATACACGTGTTGAGGTTTTTATGATATGTGGAGTCAGGACAGTTTGAAAATAGAATGATGGCATGTTTTACTTCAGAATAAAACACGTCTCAGCGTTCAGTCTCCGCTTTTTTTTTTTTTTTGGAGGAATGATGGAAATAAAAAGTTTTTGCTGGCAGACTTGTGAACTCCATCATCACACCAGCACGAGTGCTCAGGTCCGCAGGGGGAAACAACGGGGAGTTTATAGGTGTGTGTGTGTAAGAGAGAGAGAGAGAGATGGAGAGAGAGATGGAGAGAGAGATGGAGAGAGAGAAAATGGTTTTAACTCCCAACAGCCACCACAGAGGGAGCGACGTTTCTTCTGGTGAAAATCAAATCAGGTCAGTTTATTTGGGGCGCAGCTTCTGAGCCCAGTTTACAAATAGCGGCCGCTGGGGGGGGGGGGAACCCTCACAAGTGTGTGTGTGTGTGTGTGTGTGTGTGTGTGTGTGTGTGTGTGTGTGTGTGTGTGTGTGTGTGTGAATTAATGCGAGGCCTGTTGAATGATTCGGTTACACACTTCAGCGAGCTCTACACTGCATTGGGATCCTAAAGGGATTGAAGGCGTCCTGTTTTAGGGATGGGACTCCTTTAGGAAGCGACACCATCCGCACGACCGAAGGGAACACACGCACATCCTGAAGATCTGAGTCACGAACACTACCTGCTGCGCTGCGGTTGTGGTGTGATTCAGCGCAGCAAAAATAAATCAGGACGTGTGATATTGTGTAGAAAATGAAAACAACTGAAGGGTGGGTATTACTTTTGTCCAGCTAATAAAATGTTGGCAGCAATAGGAACGTAGGGGTCCTGGGTTCGAGTCCCGGGCTCGGCGAGGTCGTTTCTGTATGAAGTTTGCATGTTCTCCCTGTGCTTGCGTGGGATTTCTCTGGGTACTCCGGTTTCCTCCCACAGCCCAAGGACATGCACATGAGGCTAAATGGCTGCTCTAAGCTGCTTTTTAAAAGGATTAAAAGAATTAAAAGGATTAAGTGGTTCAGTGAATGGATGAATTAATGAATATACATAAAAATAACGATATGTATGTAATGATGATGTATGCCAGAAAAACATCTTTGAAGTCGGACCTGCGTGTACGAGGTCACTGGGATTACAATACAGGGGGGACAAAACCCGCCCGTCTGTCAAAGCGACTGATTCGACACGTTGCTGCTCGGGTTTTGATTGGCAGCCTTTCACATGTTCGTGCACAAAGACCTTGTGAATGTCTGTCTGTCACAGCAATTACACACATCAAATGTTCTCGAAAACACACACAATGAGCAGGAAAGGAAAAACAAAGCGCCACGTCGAATAGGGTTAGACGGAGGTGGTCGCGTTTTTGACCCGTCGATGTTTCCACCTGAATCAGAATCGATTAAAAAGATTGACGCACGATGTTTAACACCAACGCACATCTGACCGCGTGTTTACATCGCCGACCTGCGCTTGTGTTTGACACCCAAACGCCACACCCCAAGCAAAAATCCAGTGGTGGCTCAGTGGTGAAGGCTCTGGGTTCCTGATCAGAATGACGGAGGCTCGAGCCTCAGTACCACAACGCTGCCAGTCCTGGGCCGTGGCTGTATAAATGACAAGTCGCTCTGGGTGAAGGGCTTCTGCCATAATTCCATGAATGTAAATGTAAAATAATAAACATCAGGGTGAAAAAAAACCATTTCTACTCACTCCACTGTAGTTCATCCTTTAACTTGTAAATCATGCTAGTTATCATTCTACCAGTTCTTTCTAGCACCTCACACGCAACAGTCATTTTAAACGACGCACAAATTAGAAGAGAAGAAAAACATCCTCAAGGAAAATAAACCTGAAAGCCTACCACACACACACAAACACACACACACGCACACACTCACACAAAGGTAAAGCAATCTGGATGAACCCGTGCTGCGTCCGCGCCTCCCTGGTGTCGCTTGATTCAATTGTTCAATTCCGCATGCAGATGTTGCGACCTGTCGGCATCGTTTGACATGCACACTCGCGA
Source organism: Neosilurus hyrtlii (assembly GCA_028564935.1). NCBI lineage: Eukaryota > Metazoa > Chordata > Actinopteri > Siluriformes > Plotosidae > Neosilurus > Neosilurus hyrtlii. The sequence continues at coordinate 9,431,471 of JAOUQZ010000024.1, forward strand.
CACTCACGCCGCTTTACACACTACAGGCCGTCTCGTCTGGCCCCTGCCTCGCTCCCATTTACATTTGATTTAGCTGCGTGATTGGGTCCACCTGCCCTTCAAACACACACACACACACACATCGAATGTAGTCCTCAAGGGGAGATTGAAAGAAAGCGCCGAAAGCAGAGATGATAAACACAGCCAGAAATCCATAAAGGATAAAACAGACTGTTCTACACAACCATATGCTCTATTAGAGGAACATCTTTTCAGCATATAAAAAATAAACACCCCATACGGAGCGTCATCCTGCTTAGACATTCCACAGCATGCATCGCAGGCCATCAAGGGCATACAGAGGGAAGCGCTATCCGCCCTCTTCCACATACATGAGCTTACAGGTGCCTGCTATTTTCCAGTGTCGCTGTGATTGACGGAGTTTTCCATTCCACGTTCCCAAACAGCTTGTGAGCGCTAACCTTATCCACATATGGCGGGCTCCTCACCAGGAACTGCGGGAACTTCACGCTCATCAGACAGCACAGCGATGACTTCCTCAAACTAGTGCTAAAGGGGTGAACACACAGGACGCCGTGAGGGAAAAGTAACCATGCAGGGTCGATGAGAGCCAGCGGAATGAAACTAAATAGGAGGGGTGAAATTTTCTCAAGCGACACAAAGTGGGCGGGTACAAGGTACAACTGAGCAATTCGCGGGATCACCAATCAGGGCTTAAAGATCGTGTTGACTGATGAATGCCTCCAAACACTTTTCCCAAAACATTTTCTGAAGGGGGAGGTTTAATGACTCCGCCCATAAGAACCCGGAATAGCAGTTTATAATAGCCGTGAGATGTACAAGAAGGTTACAAGGATAACCAGAAGGTTTACAAGGATAACCAGAAATGTGGTACTTAGGTCCATATTTCAGAAATAGTGAGCTTTTCCTATCAGTATATATTTATTAAGGCTGTCCAAATAATTATGATCAATTAATCAGAAAAATTTACATTTTGATGGTCAAGCCCCAAATGACTCACTGCACCCTATACAAATGCACTACATAAAGTATAAAGCAATGGCTGCTGTAGACTAACTAGTGTACTACTGTTACACGCACTGCCTAAAAGCAAAGCTCCCCATAAGCGGATTTTTTCCTGAACAATCAGTCGAGGCTTTGGGGAAAAAACTGCATGCTCAAAAATTAATGTATGCAATTAATTTCTATTTTATCATTCACAAAGCATATAATTAATTATATTAATTATTTTAATCACATGGCCATCCTCATATTTTTATATAACATTCATCTATTCAATTTCTAAGCCACTTAATCCTAATTAGAGTCGCGGGGAGGCTGGTGCCCATCTCAGCCGACTCTGGGCGAGGGCAGGGTACACCCTCAACAGCTTTCCAGACCACTGCGCAGCCTATTTATTTATACGTTTAACTCTTTCCAGTTCATGATGAATAAGCGTCTCCATTCTATACTCGCCGGGTAATAATAACGACAATAATAATTAAATATTAATAAATAAATAAAAGCCGGGTGGCACGGTGGCGTAGTAATTAGCACGCCTACCTCACAGCTTTCTGTGTGGAGTTTGCATGTTCTTCCCATGCTTGGGTGGATTTCATCCGGGTACTCTGGTTTCCTTCCACCGTCCAAAAACATGCACAGTAGGCTGACTGGCTGTTCCAAATCGCCCCTTGTGTGAATGTTGGCCCTGCGATGACCTGGCGAGCTGTCCAGAGAGTACCCCGCCCTCGCCCAGAGTCGGCTGAAATGAGGTCCCCGCGACCGTAATTAAGTGGCTTAGAAAATGAATAGATAAATGGTGTATAAATAAATGATCTCACTGATCTACTGCAGAGAACCGACTTGATGCTGCTGACAGTTTCATTGTGAAAGATTTTTAAGCAGGAAACATGTGAGAAGGTTACCTAGGCATGAATCGCTGACGACACTTCAGCGGTAAAGCAATTCGCTCTCCTTGTGAGGCGACTCGAATTCAGTTCATCAGCGACGCAGTTTGCATGTCAGTTCTTGTGTGGACACTGCTTCTATCTGGAAACTTCTATGAAATTCTTCGATCATTTTATTTTTCAGATTTTTCGGATTTTATGTAAAAAAAAATTTGAGGAAGAAGTTACCAAACTATGTCATAAATTCGGAAGGAACTCAACAGTCAGCTAGCGAATTAAACGCCAGAACAATAAGTGTTCTTGTACGACACGAACGCATGAGCCAAGCTGTAAAAATGTTGTCTCTGAACGATGAGGGCGCGATAATAACCCAATTAATACTTTAATCTGGAAGCCCTGTTATCGCCGCTACTCCTTTCAGCTTTTAATAATACAATTTCGACGCGGTATATGAAGAGTGGAAAATGATGGAATTGTATCAGAGAGCTATAATTTGGTTCAATTTGATTCGCTTTTTCATAATTGATGGAGATTTTTTTTTATTGGATTGTAGGAGTTGAGCCGCTCAGTTATAAATATATAAATACATGAATATATGATCAAAATGGGGATGAATGCTGGAGGAAATAGCAACAAACTTGTGATTAAACTTTGGCAAGACAATTACACACACACACACACACACACACACACACACACACACACACACACACACACACACACACACAGAGACGCAGTATGGAAACGATAATAGAATGCATTCCAGTAGAAAGAAAATGTGCATGTTCCACTCAGAGGGTTACGAATATCACGAAAGCACATCGTCTCCATTTCCGCCCGCGATGTTCACCAGAGGAATACGGAAGCGTTCTATCACAGCGCAGCTTGAGAGATACTCAATGTTTTATTACGCCGGTAATACGTTCTGAGCACCGGCCCCGGCGTGATCCGCATGATAATCCCGCCGTCCTTTTGTCCGCCTGTTAAAGAGCCGAGTTCTTTGTTTGGTGTGGATTGAATCCGACACTTAATGTCTTTCAGAAATAAGAGATGCACTGTACGAAAGATTCAATTACACCATCCCGCTGACGGAACACGTTTTCCACACACAAACTTTTAGATCTAATTAGCGCCATTACACTTGGGTTTCAAGCCAAAATCTGGCTGAGCGGAATTAAAAATCGTGTTAATAGTTTTTTATATATATATTGTGCCAAAAAAAACCCCAAAACACTCCCCTCGGCTCGGCTCGGCTCTTCTCAGCACCATTACACCGTTTCCATTCGGACGAAGCCGAACAGATTGTCTCGCCTCGCTCCTTTATCCAAGTATGTTATTTTTGGGGGGAAACAGACGGATCTTGACAAACAGACAACTGCTCCTGTTTGGCCCGGTGTGTGAAACCACACACAACAACCTGGGGCCATTTCAAGGATACAACACATTTTACTTTCAGCCATTGAGAAATGAGCTAGATGGTAGAATGTTCCACAGTGTGTGTGTGTGTGTGTGTGTGTGTGTGTGTGTGTGTGTGTGTGTGTGTGTGTGTGTGTGGGAGATAAAAAGAGAAAGAGAGAGAGAGAGAGACGCGAGTACTTTAACATCATCTCCTTTAACTTTGATGCACTCTGTCCGTTGATGTCAAAGCTTGACGACCCCTTTAGTGGAGGAAGAAGTCGAGCTCTTGAGATCTCAGACCCTCTTGAACAGCATGGACGACTTCATTATCGCTCTGAAAATGGTGACTGTGGAAGTGGGATTTCAGTTTGGGAATCAGACCAAAGTCAGATGGTGCAGGTCGCGGGATTAAGGTGCACGGGGCGACAGTCCAAAGCCACATTTGGCTGCTTCCTCTGCTGCCACCTGTGCTGTGTGGACGGGCGCGGTGGCCTGGAGTAACAGAGCGCCGGCTCAGCTGTGATGTTCGGCTTTATATCATACAGATCTGCACCAACATGTTATTTACGCTGTTTGTGTCTGAGTGAAGATGAAAACGCTCTGAAGTCCCCTCGTAGATAGATAGATAGATAGATAGATAGATAGATAGATAGATAGATAGATAGATAGATAGATAGAGATTCATGGAAAGCAATGGATGGATAAACAGAGAATGATGAATAGATGGATGGATGAAAGGATATACAGAGAATGATGAACAGATGAATAGATGGATGGAATAGATAGATATACAGAGAATGATAAATGGATAGATAGAGATTCATGGAAAGCAATGGATGGATAAACAGAGAATGATGAATAGGTCAATAGATGGATGGATGGATGGATGAATGGATGGATGGATAAACAGAGAATGATGGATGGATGGATAAACAGAGAATGATGGATGGATGGATGGATGGATGGAAGGATGGATGGATGGATGGATAAACAGAGAATGATGAATAGAAGGATGGATGGATGGATGGATAAACAGAGAATGATGAATAGATGGATGGATGGATGGAAGGATATACAGAGAATCATGAATAGATGAATAGATGGATGGATGGTTGAACAGAGAATGATGAATAGGTGGATGGGTGTATGGAAGGATAAACAGAGAATGATGAAATAGATAGATAGAGATTCATGGAAAGCAATGGATGGATAAACGGAGAATGATGAATAGATGGATGGATGGATGGATGGATGGATAAACAGACAGAGATCAATCACTTAATGGATAATTTGTTGTATGAATGAATTAATAGATGAATATGTGAATGGATAGTTTTATAAAGAAAGATAAATGGATGGACAGATGAATAAAGAGAGATGAACAGGTGAATGATGGATGGACAGAGAGGAACAGGTATATGTACAGAAATAGATATATGGACAGAGAGACAGATGAATGGATTGAGGGACACAGAGACAGAGATGAATGGATTGAGAGATGGATAAACAGTGATTAGTGATGGATGGATGTCCAGAGATGAACAGACGGATAAACAGAGATGAAGGGATGGATGATGGATGGACAGAGAAAGATAACTGTAAAGATAAAGGATGGACAGACATACTGAGATGATCGGAGAGATAAACAGACAGAGATGAATGGAGGGATAAATAGAGAGATGCAGACTCATCAGTCCTGTATGGACTCTTTGAAGAGAAATGACGAGTCCACGGCGTGAGATTAATCAACGCGCCGCTCTAAACTCTCGAGAGAATCTCCGCACGAGTAATTAAGAACTTCACAAATTGGTTGGCGTGTTTTTTCTTTCTAAATGTGTTTAGAAAAGGTCAGTGTATTCGTCTTTTTGTTTAATTAAGAGCACTGGCACGTCAATCTGTTTTGGGCCAGACAAAGAAGAACGCTGATTGAATTCAATTTTCTTTTTGAGAATAATTTTCTCTTTTCTGAGGCGTCAAAACATACAACGGCAAAACAGAGCGCCGAGTCTTCGTACATATTTTAATATCCTGATTCGCTGGTTGTTAGTCCTGAAAAGATAACAGGTGTCTATCAGCGTGTATGAAACACTCAGTAAATTCAAATCAGCTGAGTTTATACAGCTATGGGGTGGAGACATAGGCCACGCCTCCTTTAGGAAAACTGACCGGAATAGAGACCAAACCTCCTTCACGTAGACTGACTGAGGCCACGCCTCCTCCAGGTAAGCTGACTGGAATAGAGACCAAACCTCCTTCACGTAGACTGACCGAGGCCACGCCTCCTCCAGGGAAACTGACAGGAATAGAATCCAAACATCCTTCATGTAGACTGACCGAGGCCACGCCTCCTCCAGGTAAGTTGACCGGAATAGAGACCAAACCTCCTTCACGTAGACTGACTGAGGCCACGCCTCCTCCAGGTAAGCTGACCGGAATAGAGACCAAACCTCCTTCACGTAGACTGACTGAGGCCACGCCTCCTGCAGGAAAACGGACAGGGATATAGACCAAACCTCCTTTAAGTAGACTGACCGAGGCCACGCCTCCTGCAGGATGACTGACACCACACCTTATTTAATTACACCACATTTAAAATGTCCTCTCGCCCTGTTCGAATTTTTCACGGAACATTTCATTCACTATACGCGGGCATGTGATGCACCCTCCTTCACTCCACATAGACCATCATGCATTGCAGCTCATCACGTGAGTCGTACAAGAGGAAGAACAAGAGCCCTCAGTCGCGATGACGTAATCCCCAAGATGAGAAGGTAAAAGCCGATGACCTGTTCATGTTTGTGTTAGGCGTCTCCAGCGGACCCTCAGCAGGTTATAAATACTGCGCACACATTTCTGTAGTAAACGGTAATGTCACTGTTGTGGAGAGTCAATAACAAAGTACACGTCTCCAAAAATAGCAACGTTGCTGTCCGTGTTCTGGTGTTTGTTTATGCGACAGAGTTAATAAGGATTTAATTAGAGGAACAAGGATTTGGACTCTCTGGCACCAGGATATGTAGCAGCTTGCGATAACCCAGAGGGACGGCCAATGAGGCCATCCGAAATCACAGCACCAACTCCATTTCTATTTGTGATTATTATTTTTATTAAAACGGACTTATTATGTGACAATACTGAAGTTCAATTCTGCTTAATATAATTAGAACAGATTTATTTGGCGTTTATGGAAGTACAGATCCAGCGAGGGCGGTATTGTTCTTATCTTATCTCCTGATGAGTGTCCTACGGAGTGAACATTACATAGTGAGCGAGTGAGAGGACAAGTGGACATTCCGACAGCAGCCTTAGCTTGATAGAGAGGCCCCGCCTTCTTCATGTAAACTGACAGGTACAAAGCTACACCCTCTCCATTTAGACTCGCACGGATTCAGGTCTCCTTCATGTAAACTGGCAGGTACTAAAGGGCACTACACCCTTTTTACTCAGGCTTACACATAGGCCACGCCTCCTTCAGGTAAGCTGAGAGGTAGAGTGCTACACCCTCTTTGCTCAAGCTTACACATAGGCCACACCTCCTTTATGCAAATGGGAGGGGTGTATGAAACTACGCACAGGCTATTCTTCCTTCCATGTTTCTGACAGGCGCACAGGACACACCTCCTTCAGTAGTACTGACAGCCGTACAGTCCAGATGTCCTATATACAGGCGGACAGGCAGAGAAGCCACACAACTCGGTATACAGCAGCACAATAATGAATGTGAAGCACTGGTACCTAGAACATAAACAGACGGTGGCTTAAATGAAAAATTATGGCACGACACTGAGATGATGCTAAGATGGTGTTAAGATGATGTTGAGATGATATTAAGATTATTAAATAATGTTGAGATGATGTTGACATGACATTGAGAAGATGGTAAGATTATGCTGAGATGATGTTGAGATGATGAGATGATGACATGATGTTGGGATGATATTGAGATAATGCTGGGATGATGAGATGTTGTTGAGATGATGAATGATGGGATGATGTTGGGATAATGTTGAGATAATGTTGAGATGATGCTGAGATGATGAGATAATGTTGATATGTTGTTGAGAAGATGAGATGATGTTGGGATAATGTTGAGACAATGTTGTGATGATGCTGGGATGATGAGATGATGTTGGGATGATGAGATGTTGGGATAATGTTGAGACAATGTTGAGATGATGCTGAGATGATGCTGAGATGTTGTTAAGATGATGAAATGATGTTGGGATGATGTTGAGAAGATATTGAGATGTTGTGATGATGAGATGTTGGGATAATGTTGAGACAATGTTGAGATGATGCTGAGATGATGAGATAATGTTGATATGTTGTTGAGAAGATGAGATGATGTTGGGATAATGTTGAGACAATGTTGTGATGATGCTGAGATGATGAGATGATGTTGGGATGATGAGATGTTGGGATAATGTTGAGACAATGTTGAGATGATGAGATGATGCTGAGATGTTGTTGAGATGATGAGATGATGTTGGGATGATGTTGAGATGATGTTGGGATAATGTTGAGACAATGTTGTGATGATGCTGAGATGATGAGATGATGCTGAGATGTTGTTGAGATGATGAGATGATGTTGGGATGATGTTGGGATTATGTTGAGACAATGTTGTGATGATGTCAAGATGTTGAGATGATGTTGAGATAATGTTGAGATACTATTGCTTGATAAAATGACTAAAGATCAGACCATTTTAAAACAGGGTAAATCACCTTGGCATGAAAAAAAATTCCAGATAAGAAATTTTAGGTTTGCCACCTGCACTGATATATATCGACATTCGTGCTGATGAAGCAGATGGTAAATTCTCGCACCAATGAAGGATGACAGTCGGACACGCTGCAGCTCTTTGAGTGACTGAATGGTTTGTGAATGAAAGACTGTATTCAACACACACTCTCTCTTATCTAGTACAACAGTGACACATTTATATAAAAAAATAATAAACAGCTACAATAATAATAATAATAATAATAATAATAATAAAACTCTCAGGTCTTAAACCGTTAATTTGACTGATTTGGTAATTAGTTGCGTTTCAGATTTAATAGTACAGTGTGAGTGTAATTAAAGGTCAAAAGGTTAAACCCAATCTCATGCAAAATTATAGCGAGGAAGACTGATTAAACTTTTAATTATATCTGCAAGCACCAAGCACCTCAACCGCCCTCACCCTTCACCCACACCGCCTACCCCCTCACCCACACCGCCTACCCCCTCACCCACACCGCCTACCCCCTCAATCTCACCTCTACCACTCAGAACTATCTCACACGAGACCCAAGGCGCAAATGATTCCTATAACTGTCTTTAAAAATCATCCATGAAGACAATAATGCCACTAAAAACACCCTCTGACACCAAACTGCTTTTCACAAAGATGTCAGGCGATCCATTAAGGGCTCCGTCCTAAACCACACACTCGGCACCGAAACCCACTTGGTCCCCATCTTCTCTTTAATGCAAACCACCAGTTTTACACCTCATGCCGCACAACCACATCGCTGTGGGCTGTGTTCCAAACCGCACACAAGATAGACAGCAAAGACTTACGATCTCATACTGATGTAATCTCATCACAAAGTAATATTAAAGCTTCTGATCATTATGACATCAGCTTATAATCGTCAGCAATTTTATTTTTAACGTCATACCTTTTTTTAAGAGTTTAATTTTAATGTAGTTACCTTATAATTTTTTTTGTCCAATCACAGGCATTACCATAATATTTTTATCAATAAAAAAATACAGTTTCATGTGCAGCATCTTTTACACATAATCATATAAGTCGTATAGAACGGCACGGTGGAAGGTTCTAGGCTCAAGTCCCAGGCTGGAGCGTTTGTGTGTGGAGTATACATGTTCTCCTTGTGCGTGCGTGGGTTTCCTCAGGGTTCTCCAGTTTTCTCCCACAGTCCAAAAACATGCACACTGGGCTAACTGGCTGTTCCAAATTGCCCCTAGGTGTGAGTGTGAATGTAATGGGCTGTATGTGTGATTGTTGCTCTGCGATGGTCTGGTGAGATGTTCAGGGTGTACCCTGCCTCAACCTAGAGCTGGCTGAGATAGGCTCCAGCCTCCCCATTACTCTAGTTTAGGTTTAGGTGGTTCTGCAAATGAGTGAGTGAGATAAACGTAATACTTTCATTGTAAATAAATCGCAGTGAAGGCCGAAGGGTAGAAGATTTTAGAAACATTTGATGCTTGGGGTAACAGGAGTGCTTGGGGAGGGGAGGGGGGGGGTATGGGGGTCGGGGGGTTAAATTAGTGACACTAAACATGAATACGCTTCAAGTCATCTCAATCCACCAGTGACTCAAAAGAGGAACTCGAATTAGCAAATTTCAGTGATTTGAGCTACTGAAAGCTATAATGCTAATCAATGATGAAGGCTAGTGCGAAGATGTTTTTTTTTAATAATATAAATAATAAAATATAAATAAAACATGATATAAATCACTGAAAAATGTATCCTGCAGGCTTGCTTTCAAACTGGAAGTGCTGAGTCATTTACAGCAAGAACAGGATGAAGCAGAAGAGGATCGGTGGATGTCCGAATTCCGAAGTTCTTGCTGAGATCTCGGCGTCACTCGGCGTCACTCGGCGCGGCTCACTGCTTTTCAGATACGCTTCCTTTTTTCTTTCGTTATCAGCGAAATGGAAGTTGTCTGTGACCTTTTAAAACGCACAACTTCGTAAAAACGAAGGCAGTCGGTCGTTGAGTTTATGAGTTGATATTAGCAAAATGGCAGGAATGTTCTTACAATGATTCTTGTGTCAGTACATATGGAGCGCGACGCGACTGAGCTCGAACTGCGCAAATGAGCAGCTGCTGTGTAGAACTGGCTTATTGCTCGGAGAGATTAATATAAAGGTCAGATTACCGTGTGTGGGTGTGTGTGTGTGTGTGTGTGTGTGTGTGTGTGTGTGTGTGTGTGTGTGTGTGTGTGTGTGTGTCAACCTTCTTGCTGTTAGGCTGATGTGCTTACCACTACACCACTGTGCCACCCTTAATAGGAACATAAGAAAATAATATAAAATTCTGTACCAGTTGGGCCATTATCTGAAAATAGAGGTTAGGGCATTCTAACAACGGAAACCTTTACCTTATATATGTCTGACTTGAGATCAAGTGATCAAGGAGCATCAAAAATAAATATCGGTTCCCTGATCAACCATGGTTAATAAATGGTTAAGATAATACCTGTTGCATATTTAAAGAATCATGTACTGCACATTGCACAACAGGTGTACAACAGGTCCATGACAAAAACTCTGCCAAATTTGTCAAAAGTGTGCGGTCCAAAATACTTGTTATGTGAAGGAAAATATAGTTATAAAACTTGGTACAATGGTACAATTCTGAACATAATTCAATATTCAAATTTCAAGCAATATGCAAGTTTTGCCTCGGAGGTAATTCTTTATGTCAGGTTCATTTCCTGCTTTTATCTGATTGCTTCAGGTCAGAGCACCCATGAATTTGTTGTAGTCAATTACACATTTTGGTGAGTTGGTTGGTTCCTCTTATAGATCAGATGTAACACTAATATAATCAAGTTGAACCGGTTTCTTGGCAACACTAATGGAAAAAGGGTGTTGACAGAACTTCATCTGTTGACGAGTAATCATTTATAACTATGTATACTACCGCATTATTACCACTTTTTAGCCTTTGGTTCTGTGCTTTAACTTACAGACTAATTGACAGGGGAAAATTACAACTGAAGTTGTACAAGTTGAATGAATGTGGGCTCTCAAGCTACCTGTCTGGTCTTTAAGGTATTTAAGATTACAATGTCATTACAGACTGTACACACTGTATACTAATATGATGAATAGTTTAGGAGGTTCTCCTTTCTTATTCTTTATGTGGACACTCAGTGGAGTCACACCTATGTAAAACCTATACAGATTGTCCACAAATATGTGTTTTCTATGTTAATCTGATGGATAAGCAATGATTGATAAGCGGATGGTCTTCTTACTTTATATAATAGTATATATAACTCTAATATATAGTGAAATGAAAAAACAAAAG
>JAOUQZ010000024.1:9442931-9473647 GCA_028564935.1 Neosilurus hyrtlii
GTGTGTGTGTGTGTGTGTGTGTGTGTGTGTGTGTGTGTGTGTGTGTGTGTGTGTGTGTGTGTGTGTGTGTGTAAGTGCACGTGTGCGCAATGAGTCACACAGAATAAGCAAAGTGAGAAAAACTGAAAGGCTGTGCTCGGTTTACTGTGGGAAGCCACGAGGTTTCCTCCTTAGCAAACGGATGACGGATGCTCGTTTCGTTTCTTTCTTTCAGTGAGAAAGAACATAAAAACATCTGGGAAACTTGGTCAGAGGCGAAACAACGAGCATGGGAAACGATCATATAAACAATCGTACATCTCTTTCTCATCAGCTCCGTACGTCCATACCAGAGACCACTGCATCACCACAAAACCACTGGAACTCAGCAAAGCTTTATGGGAAAAAAATCACACACACACACACACACACACACACACACAAATCTCATGGGCTAATTATAGCGTCAGGCTCCAAATCCTGGACAAGGTTCCAGCACCGTGGGGCGGGGTCCGCCCTGGAGAGGAGCCCAATCCGGGGCTTGGGGAGGCATGACGGGCAGGTAGCTGGACTGGGAGACCTGGGTAAATGTTTGTCTTCGCTGTAGTGGAAAGGTCACGTCCTGTCCTGACCTTGAATGATTTATAACAATGACTTTGTGTCAAATTGAGTGCAATTAGGGAAAAAAAGCGAATATAGGTGCACCGAAATAGGCTGCATCATTCATGGACGTGCGTGTTTATATATATATATATATATATATGTGTGTGTGTGTGTTGTGTGTGTGTGTGAGGCTGAACGGTTCAACCTGGAGGAAGATTTATAACCCCCGCTGGCAGTAAATCACACCCGAGACCCGCTGTAGCTCTCACTTGCAAGTAAGTATGCCTAGAGCGCAGACCAGGTCATGTGATTAGCCCTCATGTCCTATTCAGGTTCACGAACCCCTTTTTAAACCCGTGTACTCAAACTGAAACAATGCTATTACTTTTTTTCCCTTTTCATTTCCCAACGTTCCCTCTCGTTTATGAGCTTCTCTAACGATTATGAGGAATCGTACAGTATTTACTACCCTCCTTTCAACATGAGAGTAACAAGGTGAAATAAAAGCGGTATAAAATGTCTGAGGTTTATAAATCTGACAAAGAGGGAAAAAATCGAGATGGTGGAAGTGCTATCCGTTTCCACCATATCTTATTTCAACCGTCCGAGCATGGAGAAGGAAAATAAGCCTTCATCACCATTCAGGAATATGTACGGCAATCGTTACTGAGGACAAGCCTGAGGTGGCGCTGTTAAAGGAAAACTGAGTGGCTGCATCATGTGACGTGACTGTAACCAATCAGAAGTCAGCATTAAACAAACAAACAAAAAGAAAAAAAACAATTATTTAGGTTTTGAACAAAATCATCACCACACCCACGCACAGATTATTACCAAACTTGGTGGTAACACTACCCTTGTTGAGGCCAAGAGGTGATTCGATTTGGGAATGTCAAGGTCAAAGGTGAAGGTCAGAGCAAGGTCAAAATGTCTTTGGAGATATATATCGCTCATAACTTCGAAGCGAGTGCCGGTAAACATGTGATTACTATGGAACACTAATAAGAAACCATATATGGACTTTCAAATCAGACAATTACCTTTGAACTCACAGCCATCTGGTAGATTCCTGAAACGTGACATTTAGGTACTATAGAACATAGTAGGACAGAGATGAGCACATCCAGTACCCGTACAGGGCTGATCGGCTTCACTGTTCGTGCTGCGGGGTGGAGGTACGTGTTCCCTCCAGTTATTACTGTGATTCCACTGCAATTTTGTTGCCTGTGTTAACAGTTTTGTACTTCTTACCCATTTATGGTTAGATCCACAAAAACAAGTTCGTTTACTTTACAGCTTACGTTATAGCCGCTATAAACAATAGTTTATTCGACAGGCTCTGTCTTCTCCCTTTTCTCTCTCACTTGAAGTAAATAAGACATAAACCACAGCTTGTTCCACAGAAAGGCTACTTAACCCAAAGGTGGAAAAACTGAACACTCGACACTCGAGATTTCTTTGAAAAAATGTAAAATAAACCTCATTAAACATCAACACACACATTAGGCTTCGATTACAAGTAATCTCCGGCTGAGAATGCACATTCTGACAGACCAATCAGAATCAAGACTCGGGTATACGGTTTAAACCCACTTTCCGTTACTTTCCCCTGAATCCCCTCCTAAGTCATTAAACCGCCAGCGGACCCCACTTCCTCGTGGATTTCCGCACGGGTCATGGACGTGTGACACATCAGAGACGCGTCGGATTACGGCTCCCGTTTGCGTGCTGTTTTTGTGCTCCGGGGCCGAGGCTTGATCCGCTTGCTGGTTTCGCGCACATCCGATCCAGCTTAGCGGGCACAGCTGCTTCGCACAAACACAAACAACCGCGCCGCAGCAGAGGCACGTCCTCTGACTGACAATGGACTTGTGGATGAATTTGCGCTTTTTCCCTCAAACACGCTGTGCATAAATATGAAACTCAGGCAGACATAACAACATTAAAGCTAACAAATGTTTTGACTTTCAGAGAAAAGCGCTCTCCTTATTAGGATGCTAACGACATTCAGGCATTCCAAGCAGCATGTGAAATGGATTCCGGATGTCATATCACTGAAGTCGTAATAAAGTGATGAGTGCTCGCCTGAAATACTAATTTTTGCGCTTTTACCCTACGCTGGGACCGTTATGTCACTTGTGTTGCTTATAGGTTTTCTCCTGATGCCGTGTAATGATGGATATCATGAAATGCTTGTGGGCGTGTACTCCCCAGCACGTTTTCAGCTAACAGTAGTATATAGTTTATCGCTTCATTAGCAAAGCAAGCTAGCTACATTCTCTCATCGGCGTCAAATTCCTTCCTGAATTTCCAGCAGAGCTCACAAATCCACAAACTTCTACACTTAAGCCTCACATGGTGGCAGTTCTGACAATGCTAGACTGTCAAAATACGACGGCGGTGTAGCAAAACAGCATTACACAGGGGCGGTTTTGAAGGCAGATCTGCGTGGTGGTGGTGGTGGCGGCAAACCAACTGTGAGCTGTAGGTGTGAATACGCTGTAATAAGGTTGTATTGAACAAGGTTCAGAAAAGTTGCGAAAGGTGACAACATGGCACCTCTGATGGCTAGACGGTGATACACGGCTTAGAGAACCTCCATGAAATTTCAAGTGCCTTAAAAATCTCGATCGATGGTGGACACCCCAAGGGTGTCGGTCCGAAGTCACTGTGATCCAACTTGGCTTGGAACTGCAGTCAAAAGCGCCCCATGTGACGGCTGCTTAAATCTGGCTTCAAGGTAGATCTGCAAAGGAACCAGACGAGTCCATCTGAGATGCTCAACATCTCAACATTTAAATCCAAGGTTTGATGCTTTCCACCAACACAAAGCTAGATCGTATGTTGCTTTTGGCAAAGAAACTACCGCTTCTAAAAAGAAAATAACAAACGTGGACGTGGACGGACTTGAACGGTCTCATCCTCTCTTCATAGTTAGATCATTTCTCTTCTCTTCACCTCCTGGTTTCCCCACTGAGCCAATGTCTTGAGAAAAATCCAAGGTTGAGAAGCATTAATAAATCAGAATGCCGGACGTAAGTGTGAAGTGGAGTGCGAGATGAAGCAATACAGAGATATGATGATAGGTTCAAGGTGGCAGGGAGGTGAAGAAAGAGGAGATAGCTTCACGCTTAAACGTGCACAGACTGAGAAAGAAAGGCCGCATTCAGCTCTGCAGGCTCTTCACCAAAAGCAGCCTGATAAATTTTATATTAACGCCAGAGGAAAGCAGACTTGCGTCTCGACAGAATCCGGAAATGATTTAATGACCACCCAGTCCCTGCTTGTGTAAGTCACCTTCCTTACAAAAAAACACATTTTGAGAAAGTTTTCTTCACAGTGTCAGCGACGTTATAGCGAAGAATAATACTCAATTAGCGCCAACATGACGGTACGCTCACGCCGTCTACATTCGATGTATTCATTCATTAATTCATTCATTCACCAAATCGTTCACAGGGAGGCTGGAGCCTATCTCAGCCGACCCTGGATGAAGGAGGGCTACACCGAGAACAGCTCGGCAGACCATTGCAGGGCCGACACACGCAACCATTTACACCCACACCCAAGGGTAATTTGGAAAAGCCGATTAGCCGAACACGTCTTTGGACTGTTGGAGGAAACCGGAGTACCTGGAGGAAACCCACAAAAGCAAGGGAGAACAGGCAAACTCCACACAGAAACACCCTCACCGAGCCCAGCACTCAAACCCAGGACCTTTTTATTCCGAGGTCGAGATGCTAATCTCTATGCCACCGTGCTGCTCCAACTCAATGCGTTTTTCTGGTAAAAGTGGAAGAAAAGCATGACTGAGGCTAAAAATATATAAAAAGGACCAGCTTTGGTTTCAGTTTTTGTTATTTACTGTAGTTTTAGCTACCGTGACTCGACTAACTAATTAGATATTTAGATGTTGAGGGTAGCCGACGGGTCTCCAACCCTCGGTGATCTTAGGCATTGCCTACCTATCATGTGAAGTCTGGACTCTGTGGACTGCCCGGAAAAAAACACTATGGGCTCCATAGGCAGGAAGGCGACTAACAGCAACGTACTGTGCAGTGCGAAGAGCAGGGCAAGGCACGTAGGACGCTCTGGACATCCACAGCATCCCGGTCTATCTCCAACCGTCTCGATGCTGTCTTGCCACTGGGTTCAGATAGGCAGGGACGAGAGAGCGAGGCTGACGATCTGCGCGACTCTCCCTCACTTTCATCCAAGTCAAGCGCAAGTCGTGACTCAAGAATTTGTAACAAAGTACTCAGTCTGACTATCTTGTTAAAAATCTACTGAGGTAAATGCTGATCATTCTGTTCAGTTTTGTCTCCGCTTCACTTCATTTAGTTTACTAGCATAGCGCTAACTAGCCGAGCACAGAGCATAGCATCAGTTTGCCTTTGTTAAATGCCCCACTTAAAAGTACATGAAAGACATTCGGTTACAAAAAGTTCTACGAAGGAGCAGTGGTGGCCCGGTGGTAGGGTGCAGGGTTACTGATCCTTAGGTTGAAGCCCCACTATCGACGGGTTGTCACTGCTGCCCCCCCCCAAGTGCAGCTACCCTCGTTATCAAATGCCGGCCGTGTCTCTCAGTGTCTGTGGTGAGAGGCAGGTAAAAGAACCACTGCTGATTTTCATCAAGAGTCTGAGCTGCATAGCCGTCAGCATGTGTTCCTGCCCTGCGATGGCCTGGCGAGCTGTCCAGGGTGTACCCCGCCCTCGCCCAGACTCCAGCCTCCCCGCGACCCTAATTAGGAAACGCAGAAAACGAATTCGCTAAAAGCTTTGCCATTGCTCTGGTAAGCGCGGCGGAAATTTCTGACAGGTTTAGATATAAAAATTTCATTCTGCAACAAATCTCACCTCAGGTTTTGACAGCGCAACTTATTAACTCCATCTTACACACCTGTGTATGGTGTTAGCGGGAGATAGAAGGATTGAGAGAGGAAAGAGAGAGCGTGGGGGGAAGGGAAGCTCGAGCTCTCGCTTTCTTCTTTACAATAATCCTCCAGAGATGCAAAAAAATATGCAGAAAGTAGTTTGTTTCTATTGAGGTGTGAGGACGTGAGAAAAGCTCCTGTCAAATTGTATGTTGTATAAAATATGAGAGAGAGAGAGAGACTGGTGGACCCATGTGGTTTGTTAGCGTCTGTCAGTAAAACATCAGCGTGTCTCTTTTGCACTCACACTTTCTACCTTTGTGCGTCCCTGATTGCCAGGTTTCTTTTGTGATTTCTGCAGATTTTATATTAAAAGTCATGTTGGGGGGAAAAGGAAAACGACAGCTCGTGTCATCCAGCAAACGTTACACGGATGCATCAGAGCCGAGCTCTATCATTACGGACCATTATGTCGTTTTAAAACGCACCAAAACAGTCTGGGAGAAAATTTCAAAGGCTATAAAATTTACATACAAAACCCACACAATTATTAGTTAATTATTATTTCTATTATATACTTAACAATAGGCTTTGATAGCTTGTTATTAAAAACACAGTGAATTAAGCAGCCCTTCGAAAATCTTAATTAGAAATCTGATGGTGAATTATGTCGAGAGCAAACATCCGAAATCACGTGGAACAGTTTCATAAGAGAAGAGAAATTATATATATATATAATTTACTTGAACCACTTAATTGTCCTTAGGTCTTTGGGAGGCTGAAGCCTATCTCAGCCGACTGTGGGTTAAGGCAGGGTCCATCCCAGGGCCTAACTTGAAATATCCTTTTATTTGCTGAACCACTTAATTCTATTATGTTTATGGTGAGGCTGGAGCCTATCTCAGCTGACACTGGGCGATGGCCAGGTACACCCTGAACAGCTCGCCAAGGCAACTTGTAACAGCCAATTAACCCCCGGAGGAAAATACACACAGGGGAGAACATGCAAACCCACACCGAACCTCCATGGCCAAGCCGGGGACTCGAACCCAGGACCTTCCTGCTGTGAGGCAGACGTTCTAACCACTACACCACAGTTTCAATGACTTGAAGTAAGCCTTTGTCGGCTGAGCCGCTTAATCCGATTAGGGACACGGGGACGCTGGAGCCTGTCTCAGCCGACACTGAACAGCTCACCGGTTCATCGTAGGGCAACAGCCACCACCATTCACAATCCCGCTCACACCTAGGGGCGATCTGGAACAGCCAATCAGCCTGTAGTACATGCCTTTGGAGTGTGGGAGGAAACCGGAGTATCCGGAGGAAACCCACGCAAGCGATGGGGGAACAAGCAAACTCCAGACAGAAACGCCCGAACGTTAGTAGGGTTAGTTAGTAGGGTGTAGTGTCTCAAATGCCCTCTTGACTGGATCTTTTTATAAATGTAACATCTGAAACCTCTTCCTGATTATAAACGACAAGTTATTACGTTAGCGTGGTTCGCGTCACTGCCGAATCCGCAAAGAAACCCGAGTGTGAGATACCTCATGGCGGTAAAGTAACTCTTCTATTAACACATAGCTACCAGCTAACGGGACATAATTGTTTCATAATGAAAAGCAGGATGGTTCGGTTTTATATAAAATTGTGTTTCTATAAAAATATAAGAACAGAAGCAATAAATCAATAAAATAGAAAAAGTGCATCCTGGACTGACAGCTGCTTTAATTCCACCCTGCGTTAGTTAGGAGACGGAGCTGACAGGCAGGAAGTGAGCGATACGGTATCGATACAGCCATCATGTCTGAGTGGTGAAGTGAAGGCGGCTCTGGCTCATATTTACCCCCAGATCACGGCGTCCTCAGGGCTTTCAGCTGCCGTGGACTGCCAGGGATCAGGGACGCGAGAGCTAGGAGAGATTCCTTCTCTTCGCTCTGGAGCGAGAGCTGTTTTAAGCCTGCGGTGCAAATTTACTAAATCATAGACAACAAACATTCCTGGCACTGTGTGCGTACAAGGGGAAAATTGCAAATTACCGTAACCCGTGCTTTCTCAACAGGACGTGAGTCACGTCTCAAACAATACGATTCAGAGACAATTTCCGAGAGGCCTTCCGGATAAGATCCCGGCGCATCTCGGAACAACCGCTCTTCTGAGCTTTGTATCTTTAAGCATCTGACCTCATGACCTGTGATAAACACCTTTTGATAAAGTGCGGCCGATGTTACCACCAGGTCCGGTTATCCCGACACGGATTAAACCTTGCTTAATCTTTTCAACAAAGAATCGTTTAATCCAGGACAAGCCGTAACCCCTGCAGGACGCGGGTCAGCCTGAGCACCGTGTCGTTCCCGTTAATTACTTTTTGTACTGGCGATTAAAAAAGGAAGGACAAGGCTGTGGGTTTGATCCTGTGCTGAACGAGCGGAATCTCGACAGTGAGAGGTTACTGAAGCGTTTCTGTGATCTCCCCCCCCCCCCCCCCCCCCTCCACTTTTAAATCCTGAACCCGAGCAGCGCTTCCGGCTCCGGTCTGCTGCATCCTGGATAATTCCGTTAGCCAAGCAGTTAGCTCTGAGATGGAGGCCATCGCCCCTTTCCTTCCTTTAAACTACTCTGACGTTTTTTTGAGCTAGCTGTAGACGATCGGCTTAGTGTCACTAAATCAGGACATGAAAGTGAGCAGTGTGTGTCAGGAATGCAAGGGAGGCGTCTCAAGGTGATCCAAGGTCATCGGGGGTGGTATGAACTGGAAATTCTTTACCAAGATTTTCACCACCATTCAATCAAAAATGGATATTTATTACATAAGATTGAATGGAGGGTGGGGTGCTGGAGGAGCTTCCAGGAAAAGAAGTACAGATGTGTCACTCGTATGCAAAAGTCTGTGCACCCTGAGGCCAAGATGAGAACCTGGACCACCATTCATAAGGCAAGTTATTGCAAGGACTTATCACTTTATCACTTATCACTTATCACAATAGTAAGATATTGCAAAATATTGTCTGCTCTAAGGTTTATATCACCCCCCTGGCCATTCCATAGGTCCACCCCTTAACCCTGCCCCCTTGTACGCTCACCCCTAAGCTTTGCCCATTCTGTACGCCCCCCCATTAGCCCACCTATCCCCCCCACCATTAGCCCACCTATTCTGCAAGCCCACCCCTAAGCCCTGCCCATTCTTTAAGCCACTCCCATTAGCCTAACTATTCCGTAAGCCCACCCTGTGGCCCACCCATTCTGTAAGCTCAGCTGTAAAATGCTTACCTCAATTACAACATCATTCCTTTTTTCCTGATTATAACAAAGTCTATAAGTTAAGAAAATATCAGTGCAAAACTTTTAACTCTTCTTGCTTTTCGTTCTTTGCAGAAGAATTATTAAAGAATGAATGTTTTTAATGTTGGGTGGAAGATTTCACCCGCATACTATTTTAAATCCCCTGTACCTCGGTGTTCTCTTTTTTCAGGGCGAATCCCAGGAACAGTGTAAACGTGGAAATGAGAAGGTGTGCAACTCAGAAGTCAGGAGGGGGGCGGGGACCCTGGAGGCTGCGCCAGATTAGTGAAATACAACACCCTTTTGATTTTATTTACGATATGTATCAGTTCGAATCGCCAAGGAAACGATGCTTGGTGGGTCAAAAGTGATCAGGCGGTGCGGTGTAAATACATTTCAGCTCGTCGAGGGACGCGGAAGCAGATGTCTGACATTTACCAATCACACACAAAAAAAAGGGTCTGTGTAGCAGAAACAAGCCCCAGTTCTCCCTCTGCACATCGGTGCGTGGGAAGTCAATACGGATGCAGCTCACATGCTTGGTTTTTTTTTCTTCTCTTTTTGCACACCGAGACGGACACGCAAACATGAAGGTGCAATTAAAACGGCTCCGGAGACTTTGGTGTTGATTGTTTCTGTGTCATGGCATCGAGGGTGGAAATCCTCCGCTACAGATAAGACATCAATCCTCCTCAGTGGGATCCGCAAATAAATCTGATTAGGGGCGGAATGATTTCCCCTTCACGATTGTTTTATCTCTCCCCTCCATGCCTCAGCAGAAGATAACTGTGAAAACATTCTTTCTCTCTCTCACACACACACACACACACACACACACACACACACACACACACGCACCTCGGATATAGTGGCAGCTTGAGTGATGTCATATTTGGCAAACAGGAACCTGTCAATCATGGATGGGGGGGCCTTCACAAAGCTCAACAAGAGAGATTTGATTTACTTTTCCACAAATCTGAAATCTTCGGCATTTGAATACAGATGAGCATTTTTGGTGTGTGTGTGTGTGTGTGTGTGTGTTCCTTGCAGTGGTCATCTTTTGATTTAATCTGATATCTCATTACAAATGCACATAATAAATGAAGCCTCTCCGCTTTTTCATAAAAGCGCTCCATGGAGAACTCTCTCTCTCACACACACACACACACACACACACACACACACACACACACACACACACGCACATGAGCACAACCTTAGATTGCATTGCATCCAAAACAAACATTGTGACAGAGCAGAAGAGATAAAAGACTAATTTGTCGCGATTTCACCTCAGGGATTTTTATCTCAGTGTTCCAATTACAAACAAAAACACACACTCCACATAAAAAAGGCAAAAATAACAAAAACACAAATGGATGGTTTAAAAAGATCAAGCATTCAAAAATAAACAAAGCTCTGAGATCATAAGGAGGAGCACTAATATGTGGCAGACATCCTGTCACCATTATTTACCTCCAAGAAACAAATAAACAAACAAACAAATGAAGGATGCATTTAAAAGTACACACACAGAAAAATATGTGAATAAATAAAATCCTATCATCAATAAAATCATCTATCAGGAGAAATGTTTCCAGCTGATGAAATCCGAATTTGCCTCCTTTATTCCGATGCTCTTTTGTCGGGCGGTGACGCAGTGACAGGAAAAACGCTTGCGCTGCTCCACGCTTTCTCGAGCTCCTGAATAGGTTTTGAAGTGAAGCAGCCCATCGGGTCCTGCTACAGAATAGCTCGATGATGTGCTCTGACAACTCGGAGGGGAGAGGAGTAAACGTTCTCCACCTCGGAAAGCGTACGGCGCTCCGAAAGCACTTTCTCTGTGATCGCTTCCAGATGCAAACGGAGGCGACATCGGCGATGCTGGAGAACCTCGACTTATACAAATCGATATTTACAATACAACCCAGGAGGGAATCGACGATGCTGTGCTATCGCCTCATATAACACTCGTCACTCGTTTGCCAAAACGCTTACTTCCTACTATGGTCACGGGGAGGCTGGTGCTCATTTCAGCCAACATTGGGCGAAGGCGGGGTACACCCCGAACAGCTCGGAAAACCATCGGCGCGCACACACACACACACTTATCACACTTACGCTTACTTCTAGGGGCAATTCGGAACCGCCAATGTACCGCATGTGCCTGTCTTTGGACTGTTGGAGGAAGCCGGAGTACCCAGAACATGCAACTCCACACAACAAACATCCGAGCCCGGACTAGAACCCAGGACGGACGTGCTAACCACTACGCCACCGCGCCGCCTACCTTCATATAACTGAATTATGTCATGTCATGTCATTTTCTGAAACGCTTAAACCTAATTAGGTCACAGGGAGGCTGGCACCCATCTCAGCCGACTGGGCGAGGGCAGAGTACACCCTGGACAGCTCGCAGGACATCACAGGGCAGAAACACGCTGACGGCTATGCAGCTACTCTTGACGAAAATCAGCAATTGTTCTTTTACACTCCTCCCACCATAGACAGTGAGAGACATGGCCGGCCTTTGATAACCCAGTTAGCTGCACTGGGTTGATAGTGGGGCTTGAACCTCCCGACCTTGGGATCCGTAATCCAGCACCTTACCACCAGGCCACCACTGCCCCTAACTGAATTATAAATGAATTTATTTCTGCATTTCCACCTGTGGTCATGCCTGAATGTTATTGTGAAGGAGGTGTGGCTTTGGTGCTGGTCAATCAAAGTGAAGAGGTGTGGCTACATAGTTGTTAATTACTGTGAAGTAAGGGCAGCACATGACATTTAGAAAAAAATGGGTGTGGTCTATGCGCCTACAGTTAAGAAGGCGTGGCATTGTGGAAGAGGTGTGGCACTTGCCATTTTAGAATAAAGTGCACTTAATTACAGTTGAAAAGGCGTGGTCTATGTTCTTCTCAGTTCCAATTACAGCCAATTACACTGAAGAATCTGTTATTTGCATAAAAGAAGGAGTGGCCTCTGATTCCACCACTGTCACTCCCACTGAAGGCGGTTTCACCTGTACAGCCTGTCAGTTACCGTGAAGGAGGTGTTTGCTGCAGTCATTCCCACCGAAGAGGGTGTGGCCTATATGCCTGCTATTCCCACTATAGGAGGTGGAGCCTACATGTGGTGAATATGTTTTTATATCACACTGAATCAAACTGTGATTGAAATTCTAATCCAAACCTGCACTGCAGTGAAATTAGAGCTGCTCCTCACGCATCCCGCGGATAACCACGAATTAACGCGAGCGAACACGTTCACGCGGTCACGACGCGCTTCCGACTTTTTAAAAGTGTTCGGGTAAAAACTAGTAATTACAAATTGCGAGCTTGAAATTTTCCGGAAGCTTGAAAGTGTTTGCTTTGATGTTCCAAACAAACATGTCTCTAACGGTGCCGGCGGTTACCGCAGTGAAAGTAATTGCGTGTGTAATGCTAGTATTTAGGTCTATACGTGTCTATCAATCACCGTCTTTCAGCGCTGACGACAGAACGTATAAATACGGCTCTTTTTTTTCGAAACGGAAGATGTTAAGGTGTTTTGTCCGTTGCCATGGAAACAAATCATTTCGACGCCTGAATGGAACGTCCTGGCTGTCGGCTCATAATTACCGTAATTGTGACTTGACACGAACATGACACGGTCTTTCCTCCCTGAGGCATTTCTACAGAAGTAGTGACGGAGATCTTTAGGATACACGAATGACCAGAAAATTGGTCAGCTTCGATAAACGCATCAGAGAATATACCAGAAGAGAAATATAGCAGTACAAACCAAATCACTTCAAAATCCAGCTAGAGTTGTTGTTTTTTTTCCTTCTTTTCACAGCCTAAGATCTTGGACTCAGATACTGGGCTGCTGCCACGACACTCCAGGAAATGAATTAGATTGATTTCTTTCATTATCTAATGTCTGGACTAGAACCACTCTCGGTATAAAGACTTCTTGGACCATTTCCACAGACCAGGGCAAAGCTTAAATTTACAACAGCAGGTTTTTCGATCAAAATCAAAAGCTCACACAGCAATCCACACCACCCGAGTATTATAACGCACAGTTTAAAGCGACACGGTCATTCACTCATTTGCCGAACCGCTCAATGCTACTAAGAGTCGCAGGGAGCTATCCCAGCCGACTCTGCGTGGAGGTGGGGTGCGTCCTGAACAGCCTGCCAGTCCATCGCAGGACTCACATAACCATTCGTATTCACTTTCACACCTGAGGGCGATCTGGAATACTCATTCAGCTTAATGTACGTATCTTAGGACTGTGTGAGGAAACCAGAGTACCCAGAGGAAACCCATACACGCACGACAAGACTCAAACCCAGGACTGCTGTAAAGCAGCCGTGCTAACCACCACGCCACCCTTAAAGGGAATATTTTATTGAACATGTATGGAAGGAGTCTCTAGTGTCAGCACTTGATGGTGTATTTTTATAAACACACTACGATGCATAATAACAAGGCTTCTGAGTGGAGGACCATAATCATGAAACATGGCTTGGATGGTTGTACCATGTCTGTGGTGCCCATCACAGGAAGTCTAATAAAGTTGTCGCATCAATGAGTTGATCCTGATATTTATATATATATATATTATTAATGATGAAGCTGAAACCCCAAAGAACAGAGGCTCATACACCACCGTTCAGACTCGCACAGAATAAAAACACACAATCTAACTCAGGCAAACAGACTTGCAGAAAAATAAATGTTCCTGGAGCAAACGCTGAAAGAAAAAGCTTGACAGAACATGAACTAATTCAACGGAGAGTTCAACTAACAAGGCAGCAGATGCAAATGAAAAACATGAAAATCAGGATGATGGTAAAAAGCAAACCCAGGCTCGGACACCTCCTTAGAGAAATCTATCAGAATCTCCGTTTTTAGTTTTGCTTAAATCTATATATCATACAAGCTGTGTTTAATAAATTAAATTTACTGTGTTTATTAAATAAATTATGAAACCAATCAGATGAAAAGCCGGTTGAGAAACTCATCCTGCTTAAACCAGTACAGCACTGGCATTAGAAGCTGATATGAAAATCTAAACAAAATATGTGGAAGAATAAAAAAGATAAGCGGGTTTGCTCGTCCTCTCAGAAGGGAGATGAGGATTACACTGGCAAACCTTCTGATGGCTCACTGGAAGGAGCCTCAAATCTCCACAGCACAGGACGGTGCATGCGAGGCGGATTATTTCCCCCCGTCTGCTTGATTAGATGCGATGCCAGGCCGGGAAACGCGACGAGAGACAACCGGTGAGAGACAGGGTGAGTGAGGGAGAGATGCAGCGATTGGGAGAAAGGGAATGGCGCCGTTCGTCACCAGCTCCACTCTGACCTCTTGTGAGGTATGAAAACGCAGTAATGAAAAGTCTATCGATCGACGCCTGTTCCGTTTAAACAAATCGCCTCGCCGACAACCGGGTTTAGGAGACAATTTATGCGCATCACCTGAGCAGAATCGGGTGCTGCTAAAGCTCCAGGACAACACGATACAATGCTGGAACCACACACTGGCTTCAATTACCCACAATTCATCTATGATTCAGCTTCTCTCTCTGATTATATTGGCCGGTGTCATTGGTAAAATATGAACTGGCAGAAATACCAGTTCAGGCAATAGATAAAATAAACCAAGTGATAAGCTCTTGGACTTTCACTTAAAATGGACTTTACTGTAGAAATCACTCACAAGCCAAAATCTAAGAAATATCACAGCAACCAGTAATAACGAGTTATTATTATTTAAAATAATTATTTAGGTAAGATACGTATTTAAGAAGTTATTTAAAACAACACCTCATGGGATTTTTCTCGTCCACTTGATCTTTTACTACCGGTGCAGGAAGGCAGGAGCCCATCTCAGCCGATTTCTGATGAGGGCGGGGTACACCCAGAAACAGCCTGCCAAACCATCACAGGGACAACACACACATACAACCATTCACACTCGCACCTAGAGGTCAAATATGTGCAGGTTTACTTCCATTTCAAACAAAAAAGAACCATGGACAGCACTTTTATCGCCGGGATTGGAACTTCATGGTTAGCGCTAAAGCTAGTTTGCTGGCTAAATAGCTCGTCCATCTTTCGTCATGCGGTGGCATGGTGGTGCAGCAGTTCACATGCCCACCTCACAGCAAGAAGGTCCTGGGTTCGAGTTCCAGGTTCAGGAAGGGTGTTTCTATGTGGAGTTTGCATTGTCTGTAGGTTTCCCTCGGGGTACTTCAGTTTTCTCCTACATTCACACATTCCAAAATTGCTTCTAGGTGTGACTGTGTGTTCAAATGGTTGTGTGTGTGTTGGCCCTACAATGGACTGGCGAGTTGCCCACAGTCGGCTGAGATGGGCTCCAGTCTCCTGTGACCTTAGTCGGATTAAGAGGTTCGGCAACTAAATGAATAAATTAATTATTGCTAAGCTATTACACCATTCAGGAGTAACAAGAATCCAGCTAGTTACTGAAGGTCAACGAACGAGGATTAAGACAGAATTTATATGCTTTATTTAGCAAATGTATTTAAGGCATTGACCTGGCAACCTGCCCCAAATACCCCTGTCATGCTATCATATTATAGCACTGATGCTCAAATAAACGGAAAGGGATAGGAAGGGAAACTGTTGGTCACTATACTGATTTTGATTTGGGCAGTGGTGGCTCAGCGGTTCAGGCTTTGGGTTGGCGATCAGAAGCTCAGCAGTTCGAGCCCCTGTACCGCCAGGTTGCCACTGTTGAGCCCCTGAGCAAAGCCCTTCACCCTGCTCAGTTGTATGAAAAATGTAAGCTGCATAAAAATGTAAGTCACTCCGGATAAGGGCGTCTGCCAAATGCCAGAAATGAAATTCTGCCAACAGCAGAGTGAAAAAAAAACGCAGAAATACATCACAGCATGATAACCTACTGTTGCACTATTTACCCCTCACCATTATAACTGCCCCCTCATCTATATGACTATAAACAGATGAGCAAAAAGTCATGTAGAAATTGCTGGTAGTTGAAAAGTAAAGCATCAAATGAAAACGTTGAGGCGCACACTCGGGTTCATTTCCGAGTACAACTTTTATACAGAGACTTTTTCGATTCTGTGAATCTGAGCCCTGGGCAGGAGAGTGAGCGAGAGCGAAAGAGAGAGAGAGGGAGAGAGAGAGAGGGTGACCTGACTGCGAGGCGCGGGTTGATCCGAGCTGGAGAAATTGAGGGGGTAGGAGAGAGTGAGTGTGAGGGAGATAGGACGCAAAAGAAAGGCAGACCATTAGACACCGTACACCGAGGGAGAGAAGACTGACACGCACTTCCGACAACCATCTTGCCTGCCAGTGGCCTTGCTACATTTCTAAATTAAAGATGGAGAGATACCAGCTTCTGGAACCGACCTGATGCTGGGGTGATTTATCGGACAATGTGCTGCACCCCTAGAGGTCAAGAGTCACTACAATTACTTCTGCGCTGTCTATTTAATCAGGGCTCTTTTGAATTTTAGGTTTCTTCTGCTTACTGCAGTCAACACTCATTACTTCCATATCTTCCACAGTGGGGACAAGTCCATGGGGGCAGTTGTGGCAGAGCCTCACCGTTGATATAAGCCTCTCGACAAATAATCCTCTTCACTGAGTTGCTAGAAGTTTTGAATTGTGTCGACACTAAAACAAGTCCAGCTGGTGAACAGCTGTTTACTGGGATATTCTCAATCGGTGGGAACTGACCCTGTTCTTGAGATCCACCTACCTGAAAACCTCACCCACCCTAATCTTGCTCACCCTGGTCATCTCACCCATTTCTTACAAAATTCTTGATCAGGTCAAAGAGGTTTGTTAGACTTTGGCTGGAAATAAAATAAGCAGGAAGGTGGATCTCTAGGAACAGGGTCAGTGACCACAGTTCTATATCAACAGGTAATTACATATCTTTAATATAAAGGGTCAGTTGTTAAATTGGTGGAGCCAATCCAAAGCCAATAATAAACATATTTAAGGTAAGACGAAACCAGAATATCCGGAGAAAACCAATGCAAGCACAGGGTGAAAAACTGGCTCCAACCCAGGACCTTCTTGCTCTGAGGCGGACGTGCTACCCACTACACCACCGTGTCGTCCTACTAGCTGTAAAGCAATCATTTAAATTTTAGATTCAGAATCCGTGCCAACAAAATCAGAGTGCGTCGAGTGTAGAGAGTAGAAAAGTTTCCTGAAACCTGAACTTTATATAACAGTGAAATGTCTATTCGGAGAACTCACGGTCACTAATTAGGCCAGAAATGAATGAGTTCCGCTATTTCTGGTCACCTGACTGAAACAAAATAGCCAGTCTGTCAGACGTCAGGCTTCCTGCCACGTTTTCGTCTGTTCGTGCGGAGAGCATCATCGGCGGGTGCTTGACAAACATCTCCAACGTCTGTTTCTTCAGAAGAACAAAGAACATGACACAGAATAGCTGACCAGACTGGTGTTATTCCCACACAGTATGTTCGCAAATGACAAAGCAACAAATGACAGCCTGAGGAAAAAAGAAAGGAACAAAAACATTCACAAATCAAGAGGACATATGCAGGCAGATGGACGGAGCTCAACAAGGCACTGAATTCACAGGACACCACTTCAGAAGAAAATAATAATAATAATAATAAAAAAGAATTGGTTCAACCCAGTCAGGCAGCAAATACTGGACCAGGGGTTCCCTGAGTTCCTGCAAGAGATCCGAGCTGAAATAACAAGATAAGCAGGAAATAATAAGACACCTGCGCTACGGGAAGTACTACAGGGGATATTAAACACAAAGCAGTGGGGAATGGATCAGCTCTCTCTCAAGGACAGACCTTACTATCAGGCAATCATGGCTCTGCAGAGTTACTGTGCATTTAGCTAAAGGTTACTTCATTTGGAAAGACAGGAAACCTGATGATCGTTGACAGGTAAGGGATCACTGAAGAAACCAAAGGCGGTAGTTGTTTTGTGCAAAATAGTAGCCTGGTCCAAGAACAAGCAGAATGCAAGCTACTAATTCTAAGACGCTAACAGGACCAATTTAGCTGGATCTTCTTTAAGATGAGCTACAAAGACCAAAACTAGCTGTTACCCCAACCTCATTCTGTGCAATTTACATCAAATGGACGTGTCTGTTCAATCCAACCAAAAGTGTGGTGGAAAGGGCTCTACTGGGAAAACCATCCTCTGGTGGTACGGTTGTTGTGAGCTGGGAATGTGTTTTGTACTCGTGACCAGAGTACTGCCTGACATGCCACGGGGAAACCGAGGCGTGGGTTTAGGATGCAACAGGTCTTCACCAAGTCCGAAACACGCAGCGACTCACATCTTCCGGGGTATCGTGAGAGCCTGAAGCATTAACAGAGACAACTTTTACCACTGGTTCATTTTCTTTCTGATAGTAACTATCCATAGGACAACAAAGTTCAGGAGTCCGGAGTCTTGCAAAATTCCTAACAGTGCTAAAATTTGTGGTGGCAACCATCAGGTTTAGCACAGGAGCCAGAACCAGTGACCAAGCCCCGGTAAATATGCATTTTCATTGTTGAATGAGAACTTTTACAAATTTGCAATCCTAAAAAACAAAACACAGCTGTCAGCAACTGCTGCTTTCCTTGAACTGAACAATTCCCACCATGGGGCCATTATTCTGTTCTGACAGGCTGCCAGTGTGCACTTATCTGGCAGCAGCATTGGTCCAAAGTGACCCAAGTGAGCCAGGATTCAACTCAAGAATCGAGCTGAGCAGTTTAGGGTTAAGGGTTAATCGCAAGCGTTCAGTGGTGTGAACTCTCTGTTATCCAGAACTTACAGCCTCCCAAGTACAAAGACCCAGTCATGGTTCGGCCACTTACTGGAGGAGCCCAGGCTTTTTAAGGTCAGCCTCTGGAATTCTGGTGCAATTAAAGATTTACTTCAGTATTGACAGGATGGTTATGGTAACTCAGATAAACACTCTCTACAAGCGTGGTGAGCAGAAAAGCTTCTCAAAACATCGACCCAGAGCCAGCGGTATACATCTGTACGTAAAGAAGTCGTGTCATGATTTTGACATTTCTTTACTTGCCAAAAATCCTGTTATTCGGCCATGGATGACCCCCCCCCCCATTATAATGGAGTACAAACCCTGCCCAAAATTTCCATTTTACCAATTTGTCAACATTGTACCAAGATAGAGAGGAAGTGATTTTAGCCAAAAAAAAAAATCCAAATATTAAGGAAATTAGACATGTACAAGTATTAGAAATGCACTTTCACCACATTTGGCGTAAATGAACATATTCACCCAACCTCATCTACCTTTGCTTTAAAGGTCACCTTAATCTATTAACAACCGCATGAAGGTGTGATGAGTCTTTATTTTTAATGCTGCCTTGTGGTGAGGTGAGCAGGGTATTTAGTTGTCGTTCCCACTGTGGCATTTTCATTAGTCACACATCGTATCTGGTCATCCCGCAGGTCAGGACATTAACTGTGCTTGGCAATTTTTTGTGGGTTGAGCTTTTTACTTGAGTGGTTTGTGCTTGAGGGTCGAATCAGATCCATTTATGCACAATATCCTGAAGGCCACCAGAAACGAACTCTGGTATTAAATAAAAGAAGAGAGAAATTTACAGTCTGCGAAATGAGAAATAGGTTGGGGGTTGAGAAATGGAGAATACATCAAACGTGCAGTGCTTAGCCTTTTCGTCTCACTGTATGATCGCTGCTATCCTTCCTAGAGAGTTGACAACCAGTTTCCATGGTTTCACCTGGCTAGCTAGCATGTAAACTCATACGCTACATAGCTAACTACAGAACTAAGACATTTTTAACCAAAAAAATAAATAAATAGATCCATCCCCAATAAAACCAAGACACTCTACTGACTTTGACTAAAACGTCTCTCACACAAGACAACTTACCTTTCCACACCAACAGTCAACTTTATCGATTTTAGTATTTAGCACTAAAAATGGGATGTTCAGCTAATTTTGTAGCACAAAGCAGACATCCTGCTATGAAAAATGTGGCATCTTGGCCATTCGAAGCATTACAGAAGTGTTTTCCTGCTGATGTCCTGCCAGTTTTTACCCAAAACCTCTCAGATTCTCACGAAACACAAGCACTTTTTTCACTACAAATCAGGAGTATCCCCTGTAAAACTCCTGTCCTGCCCACACAAATCAAATACCATCCCACTCGAAATGAGATATTCTGCCATCTGACCAAAAATCAAACAGCTTCTTTCGAACCACGAGATATTTTGCGGATATTAACCACAAATGAAATCATCACCACTGAAATTTCTAGGCTTGACCAACAAACCAGAGATTTTATCTCCAATACATAGATTTAATCTCTGCCTAAATGCATCCCAATAGATAACTCTACTGAGAGGTGTCTGAGGCTGGTACTATAAGAGTAGCACGACTCCTTTAAGGACTGAATCAACTTCCAACGGGGAGGAAATAAATAAATAAATAAATAAAATCCCCCTTGTGTTTCCCGACTACGGTCTGAAGCGAAAGAAGGAAAGCTCAACACTGAGATTTCTTTTCACCACCTTTCACTCACTCATTTCCACCTGCATCTGTCTTGTTTGTTTAATTATCCATCTAACGAGTTCATGTTCCGTCTTACCGTTAATGTTTTGTGTTGTGTTGCTTAGCGAGAGTTTGTCTGCCTACCTGAGTTAGACTGTGCATGTTTTCTTTATCCTGTACGAGTCTGAGTGGTGGTGTATGAGCCCCTATTTTTCGGGTTTCAGTTTCCTCATGCAAGTCAGCGATACACAACAGACAACAGTCAACTTAGTGCTGCGGCAGTCTGACTGAGTTTCCTGTGAGGGGGCACGGGACAACCACCCAAGTCATGTTCCGCTCAGGAGCTCTGCTAACTTGTCACTTCCTGCCAATTTTGACCAAAGATCATGAGCTATTTTCCTGATTTTCACCCACAAATCATATCTATTCCCACTACCACCACTAAAAGATCTGCTTTGCCTGTATGTCTGGCCAAACGAAGATATCTGCTCACACACACACACACACCAAAAAAAAAAGTTAAAGAAACTTCTGGAAAGAAATCACAAACTTTGCTACTGTTGTTACCACCATTTTTGCTGCAAAAACATCAGCACTACATATGGGCACATCAAACACTTAACGCCTGCAGGGTAAGTACCAGCATCTGGAATAAATATCTGAAGGGGGGCACAAAACCGCGCCTCAATCCGTTTGTTTCGCAGGTTGTCTCTCCTGTCATTGCAAATCAACTCCCGGTTCTTCATCACGTCTTCCAGCAGCTTTGTTACCCAAGAACCTGGGAAAGAAGTGTTAAAAGCAATGTTAGCGATGGCACACAAAGGGTACTGCTGGCAAACGACTCCCTGGCAACGTGATACGGCCACGGCAACAACTTCCTATAAAGAAGAAAGGCTTCAACAGCAGGATCCTTCTCGAATTATATCACCACCTTCACGCCCCTTGAATCCGGGAGACAGTTCGGTAGACTTGCTTTAAAACTTGATTCTACAAGTAACCAGTAAAATGATGCAAAACTTTTTTTCATGATAGTTCAATTCATACTATAAAATCCACCAAGAGTCTCGTTTCCCTCTTTGCATTTTTGCACATTGTACGTACACCAGATTGCAGCGTGAGCAGAAAATGTGTGGCGTCCTGCCTTCCCAGACCGGATAACGTAAACCGTAATCCTACTGGCAGTCAGAGCGGATGTTGAAAATCCTCTCTGGATATTTGGACTTATCTCTAACACCCTCCCCCTTTTTTTAACCATAGTGTGTTTTCTCTCCAAAGTACGAAATAGAGCAAAACAAAACGGAGACAGACTTCGCTTATCAGCACGCCGCACCGTTTCCCGCTCGCTCTCATCTTTTTACAAGCAAACGGCGTGATTGCTTTTGCACTCGGCGAAATGATGGATTCAGACGGACATTAATTGGACCATCTGCAATCAGTATGTCAGGACACACCAGAAGGCTTTTACATGCAGAAAAGATGATAACATGCTGTTAAGCTAGTCCTTGTCCGTTGGACATTTTCGCGTGACTTGTTACACACTGTTTTAGTGTCTGTTTTATTGGCTACCTTTTTTTCCCCCTATGTTGATTACACATGCTCGTTTTTAACAGCCTACTCTTGTTCATGTTTGTCTGTATTATGAACAGAAGGCTTGCGGCGATAAGCAGTACGGAACAAATGTGCAAAAAAAATAAAAAATTAGCAAAGAAATTAGCTTTCATCCGTCTCAGTTATTTTGCTAATCTACTATCGCTTTACTGTAGAGATGATTATTGTGTGTGATTATCGTCTTGGGTTCCTGGACTTCACTACTTTAACTTATATGAGCAGTGAATCAGATTTTCTGTGTAACTCGTGTTCTTTACAGACTTCTGAAGATTTTCATCCAAAAATATGCGTGAAAGTGGTTTCAGAATGAAAAAAAAAAAATCTGAGATGAGATTTTAAAACTTAAATCCATGTCTTTAGGGAAAAATAGCTTCCTGTCACACACACACACACACACACACACACACACACACACACTTTCTCTCTCTCTGTCTGGCTCTCTCTTTCTCAAACCACACATTTACACAACCTACAGCTATTTCTACGACAGAACATTTCATCCATCCATCCGTTTATTCAATAATTTGTTCATTTTCTAAGCCGCTTAATCCCAATTAGGGTCGTGGGGAGGCTGGTACCCATCTCTGCCGACTCTGGACGAGGGCAGGGTACACCCTGAACAGCCCACCAGACCATCGCAGGGCTAACACACACACACATCCGTTCACACCCTCTCTCACGCCTAGGGGTGATCTGGAACAGTCTATTAGTATGTCTACTGTGCATGTTTTTGGACTGTAGGAGGAAACCGGAGTGCCTGGAGGAAACCCACGCAAGCACAGGGAGAACATGCACACTCCACACAGAAACACCCCGGGAATCAAACCCAGGCCTTCTCGCTGTGAGTCGGACGTGGTAACCACAGGACATTTCAATCCTTAATTCTGATTGGTCAGATGCTCGACTGTTGTTTCTACAGTAATGAGGACTGCAAAGGCCGCAATGCTGGACCTGCGTGAAAGTTTGAGACACGAGTAAAACTTAGAGGTAAACGTCATTTTCCGCTGACAGGACTCAAGTCATTCCTGATCATCGCTCCGCAAGGTTTCAGGAAGTATCCGGCTCAGCTTACGGTCTTACATCAAACACCTCGGACGGTTCTTCATTTTGCACCGAGTCCAAAAATACAGCAGTGCGGTTTTACAAAGTGGTTCACAAGATGCTGGGAGAGATCAAATTCCCTGTTTGAGTGTGCTCGTTCTTTTTTTTTTTTTATCGGTTAATGAAGCTTTCGGGCATTTTGCAACGGGAATTAGCGGCTCGCCCCAAAGCCTCAAATCCCTCCGTTCCTTCTTCCTTCATTCCTTCTCTTTCTGTTCTGAGGATCTGTGTGATTTCCTTGGTGAGCACACTGTAGCCTCTCTCCTGTTGGGAGATGCCATTAGCGGCATGCTAGACAGTGATGAGGAGTGACAGCGAGTGACTCCTCCAGTCAAGAGTGCAGCCCAGGGGCCATGTGTGTGTCACCAGCCGTCTCTGACATCCCCGAGCCTCTTAGGACATACCTTTGTTTCTGGCTCTGTGAAAGCAGGACAGCTAATTGCATGGCCGGGCCTTCGAGACGAGCGATACGGGGAAGGCAGCTTCCGCGTGACTGTGATTGTCCTGCTGCTAAAAGCGAAATACTCCCACACCCTTCGCACACACACACGCGCTCATGACAGGCCAGATAGTGATGCTTCACTTGTCAATTCTCAACAAAATTAAAGGAATAACGTTCTCTTTTCCTCCCCCACCCTTTTAATACAAAATGAAAAAATAAAAAAATCCTGCATTCACATCCATTGTGAAGGAAATTAAGGCTAAGTGAAGAGCACGCAGGCATTCCAGCATGGCGGCTGGCTAATATGATAAGACAGCGACTACACAGCCTGGGAAAGGGTCGATAGCATATATTAAACATCTCAGGCTTTCATTAGCGCGTTGTCAAATAACACCTCCATACAGAACGGCGGACAGGAATAGAAAGCCACGGCGACGGTGTCTGAGCAGCGGAAAATTGAACTAAGCCCGCACGTGCGGCGGCCGTGCGAAAGACGCCGTCATGAGACACCGAAGACGGATATTGAAAAGTAGACGTCGTGTGATGCGAGACTTTTAATATGCCTCAATTTCAGGGTGCCATCTGAAGGGTAGGTTTTTTTTGGTTGTTGTTAAAAAAACAAAACAAAACCAAATAAAAATACAAATCCTTGTAACGCTGCCATGTTCCGTTCCCATCCCTTCAAACTAATAATAAATATATCAGGCGGTCTTGGCAAAGCATTGGGATGTCACTGTGGCTGAACGCTGGCAGACAAAATAAGAAAAATGTGTTTTTGTTTCTGCTGTAAACATACTTGACACCTCTTGACACTTTTCACCAAACCAATTGCTAAGATCAGGTGGGATAAAGCGTTAAACAGTGAAATAAGAGAAAGAAACATGCAAGTTTCATTCTCTATTCTCAGGAATTTCCATTATCCCGTCGGATAAGAATATGAAACATTGCCAGTTTCCAATTAGGAAGAGCGGTGTCCGCCATACACTGTATAGAATAGAGTTCCAGAAAAGAGCGCAAGCCTCCACCAGGCCATACGGTGACTCACAATATCAAGCTGTTCATGCTATTCCATTCAAAATTTTAAATTAAACCTTCCTCTGAATTCTGTGTAATTCATGTTTGGTGTGACATTTAGAAAAATGAAATCTGATAGGATTTGGCTTGGATGTACTTATTTATATGATTATTTATTTATTTATTTGTCCCCATGTTAAAGAGTTTTTTGGGATTTTTCGGGATTTCTTTTCAACGTGACCCCATGCATGAATCACCTACAAAATTTAAAGGTCTGTTACTTGTGCCACACCCTACTCTGATTTTTTTTTTACCCTGCACACAAACAAACAAACAAACAGAAAAACTAACAAGCCAACACAGGTGAAGTAAAAACGTAACCTCCCGGCAAAGGTCAAAACAGGTCACACTATCCAGTCCAATCCGACTGAGCCTGCTTGCACCAACGTGTCTATTTTGGTCCATGGTCATTCTTGTACTATATCAGAACACAGACATGGCTATTAATTTCCGTAATGCAACAACAAAAAGAAACTACTGAGACACTGAGACAAGAGAGCGCTCTCCCACACAGGCTGAGCAAAGCAGAACAGACACGAAACCGGTGGGACAAAAGGAACCCCCCCCCCCCCACACACACACACACACCCCACTTTTCTTTTCAGCTCGTTGAGAACCTCGGCGTATCTAATGCAAGAGGACGAATAATGTACGCCATTGATTGGCGTAATAGAAACTGAAAGGTAAGACATGCCAGTTAAAGGAGCGCTGGCGCCGTGACAGGCTGCACAGAGGACCTGTGGAGGATCTGAATCCATTTATGAAATGAGGATGGTCGTCTCTATGAGTGTGTCTTATGTGTGTGGATACCAGTGTATGTGTGTGTCCTTTTTTTTGTATCCTTTGAACCTTGAATGATTGATGCAAACCCTTTTTTCTTCCTGGTGCTGGATTTTAGACTTCGGGACCTTCAAATACGATGTTTGAAGTTCAGCGGCCACAAAAAAGAAAAGCGTAAAACAATGAGGATGTACGTAGACGACACGCGGTGGCTCGGAGCTCATACTTTGATAAATTACAGTAAAAATAAACAAACAAAAGAAAAACAGGAATGCTTTTTCAGGAAGGGCAAAGGAAGAGTGCAGACCTCTACCAAGGACAAGTGTCAGTTCTTCGGAGATTTGTAAATCTCCAACAGTATCCACTCGGATACATTTCCAAAACTGTTCATTCATTTTCTAAGTCATTTAATCCTAATTATGGTCGCAGGAAGGCTGGCGCCCATCTCAGCCGACTCTGGGCCAGGGCGGGGTACACCCTGAACAGCATGCCCGACCATCGCAGGGCCAACACACACACAACCATTCACACTCACACCTGGGGCGATTTTGGAACAGCCAATAAGCCTACCGTGCATGTTTTTGGACTGTGGGAGGAAACCAAGCACCCAGAGGAAACCCACGCAAGCACGGGGAGAGAGAACTCCACACAGAAACAGCCCAAGCCCAGGAATCAAACCATTCAAATTTTGTAAAAAAAAACAATCAAAGAAACAAACAAAAAAAAACGGTTTTGCCGAGCTGAAGCCATTCATGGTTACCGATAATCCTCTGAGAACTGTGATATGGGGTGCATTCCAAAACCCTTAAACCGCACCCGTGTTCTTCCCTGCCCCATGCTACACAATTCCACCAAGTTTCATGAAAATCGGGTTGGCAGGTTTTGCGCAAGACCGAAACGGAAAACAAAAAGCTCTGATGGAAGTAAAACCAAAACTAAATCTGTGAAGCACTTTTCACTTTCCTTTCATTCTTCTGGTTCGCCAAATACCATGATGTCAATTTCTCACCGTGGATTTTTTCAATACTTATGATGCCCCGAGAAGGTTTTTTATTTCGTTTCCTATGAACTGTGTTCAATCATCATGAAATTAGGCACCGTTAGACCAATCAAATGTCTTATTCTAATTCACTTGAATCACTAAACAGGAAGTGGCGCCATATTAAATGAATAAAATGTACATATACAGTCCAGTACACGACAACAACACGAACTAAAGTTCACTAACAAGCTTCTAGTTAAGAAGATATTTAAAAAACAAATGTGAGGCAATATCTTCGCAACAGTTTAATATTAAGCTCATCTTCACTGTTAACAAGCACTGAAGCTCCCCGTTGGTTCGTGATCCTCCACCACTGCTGAGGGGTAAAGTGTTCGACCCTCTTAATTACTGCTTCAGATATATTTTATCAGTGTTGTCAAAAACGTGACCATTTTAATGTGCTGTATTTCATAAACTAGTAATCAAAACCATCAAGACCAATTAAAAATGAATGAAAAGCCTTATAAGTACAAATCCCCGGCACCGATGCTGGGGAAGTCGTATGCACTAATGACTTTTAGGAAACTTTTTTTCTCTTTTTTTCTTTACTTTTTTAAAATTAAGTGGTGTTCATTTTAAAAAGAGCCACGTTACCCCCAATTTCTGTACTTAACAAAGTGAATATAATGGGTCACTTTATTTACTATTAGCTCCACAAGGTGAAAACTTGGAGTAACTTAGACTTAGTAAGTATCAGACTAATAAAAGAAAACCTTGAAATTCCAGCTCAGAAAGTGTCCTGAACTCCTTCTGCAGCATTTCACACCATAATCTTCATGGATGGGCGGCACGGTGGCGTAGTGGTTAACACGTCAGCCTCACAACGACAAGGTCCCGGGCTCGGCGAGGGCGTTTCTGTCTGGACTTCGCATGTTCTTGCCTGGATTTCATCTGGGAACTCCGGTTTCCTCCCACATTTCAAAGACATGCACATTAGGTTAAGTGGCTGTTCCGAATTGCCCCTAGGCGTGTATGTGTATGTGCAGGTGTGTGGATTAAAGAGCCGGCTGAGATAGGCACCAGCTTCCCCTTGACCCTAGCAGGATAAATATATCACACGGGAACGGCGCCATCTGATTGGTTCAATGTTTAAGAATAATAAGCAATTTTTGAACGAGGTGTTTGATATTCGGTTGAGGGGTTGCTATTGGTTTCGTCGGATCTCTATCGTGTATCATCGAATTCTACAATCATTTTATTATTTGTTCAGAATATTCTTTAAGTAGATCGTCATGTTACTCTGTTGCGTGTGCCAGTCATGTGATGATCATTTCTCATGGAAGTGACGCAATACCAGGATGGACGGCTTTCCACCAATCAGAAATGAGGAAACCTCTAAAATGGACGATAATAATGGAAATTATTCACCTGGCGGATGAAAAGTTACAGTTCGCCATGGTTACTCATTCTGAACTCCTAGAAATTTAACAGAATAATGAAGTGAGCTAAGCAATTTGGCGTTTTTTTTTTTTTTATTTATTTATTTTTTAAAGATTAAAAAAGAAAATTCACACTTTTTAAACTTTAAAGGAATGAATTTTAAAAGATGAAGTAACGGAATTTTCATGCTTTAAAAAATGTAAAAATAAACATCAAGAAAAATTAGAATTTAATTAGCTTTTCCTATGTTTCGGTGTAATTTTATACTAAAACAGTTATTCACCTCAGACTCAGTGGATATTGCTGAATCGTCCCGGAGATTAATGATTGTTATATATTAAATCTGTTCGCTATTCTAACCCAACGCTGTACTAATGACGGCACCTCAAACAGGACGAAAACCAAACCAGACCTCCAGTCAAAGCGGTACATTAGAACTAGTACATTAAAGCAACTGATAACAATGACGTGAACTCTGAACTCTGAAAAGGACTGTTGGGGAAATTCTTTTTTCAGCCTGACCCTGTGGTGGCCCTGATGATATTCACACCGCTCCATGTTACTGACGTGTTTTATATCATGTGTAAATTTCATTCGAGTCAGAGACCCCATTGTGCGGATTGACTGCATGTAAAAAGGCAAATTCACACAAAATCAAACAATAAGAAGAAGCTGATTTAATCCAATCATCCACCTGAGCGGCGCACAACCTGCCATTTGGCGCGGTGTCACCCGTCACCCTGAGCTGTTTACTGTTCAGGGAAAGATCAAAATGGAACTGGGTTCAATCTAACATGATAAATTGCTGTGCGTTTTGCTCTAATTAGCTGTCGTGTGTGCTGAAGATGCTGGAAAGCCTCTCCGACGTGCTCGTGCGATGGCATCTCTGCAGAACCGTGGCGAGTCAGGGCCTCGATATAGACTGTCATCCAAGCGAGCAGCTCAGATGATTCACAGCGACTCAACAGACACGGCTTTCAGCCAGAAATAGGGTTTTGTTTTTTGTTTTTTTGTTTTTTTTAAGAGGCTGAAAGTCTCTGGTGGAAATTTAAATTGGACCGTTCGCCGTTTAAGCCTTCGGGGCGTTGAAATCTGTGAACAGGGGCTTTTCTTTCCGCAGCCGAGGACAGCGTCCATACATTTATTTTTTTTTAGCTGACCTAAGGGGGATGCAGGAGCAGCGAGTCGGATCCGTGACTCTGGATTCAGCTCGAAAGCATCTCTGGAGGCGCAGAACGGATCCTCGATACTACATTAATGGGTCAGAGATTAAAAAATAGGCGCAATTTTTTACATGAGTCACAGAAAAGCTTTTATTTCAGGGCCCGTCTGAATGTTTTTGTGAAATTCACATGAGTTTTAAAGCAGTATTATTTCCAGACACCTTTAACTCCACACCATTAGTTCTTCTACTCCTGAGTCGTATCTGGGAAGGAAACACCGAACTAATCCGAAAAGTGTGGTGGAGTATCGGATAAATAAGTAAATAAAGTCATTCTTAAAATACCAGAGAAATTATAAAAGTAGACTTTCCTTTTTCATCCAGGAACCTTTAGGGGACACGATACGATATATGATATTCATACGATAGCAGTTCGCCAGCGCTAACAGTTTCTCGTGTATTTGGAGCTGATTTACACGTAAGCGATCTTGTCTGAAAGTACAAGCGAAAGGAACTGAATGAATTCGGAATTGAATTTTTTCATCGAAGATATTAATACATGAAGATATTCGTAGGTTTTTCGAGGAATCCGCTAATTTCGAGCACAATGGCGGTATTTTCGGCTGAAACCACCTGAAAATGACGTCGCACTATTTCATGGCTATATCGATTACGTGTGAGTTGACTTTTAGTACCAACGTCATCTAACTACACTTAACTTTGCAGAACTTTTGTAAAACAAGTTCGTGTTACAATTAGGACAGATGAAAAACGGTCATTTTTCCGGGTTAATCCATGGAGCCTATCTCAGCCGACTCTGGGCGAACTACCTGAACAGCCTTCCAGTCCAACACAGGGCAGACACAAACACACATCCATTCACACTCACACCTTGGGGCAATCGGGAACAGCCGATTAGCCTAATGTGCATGTCTTTTGGACAGTGGGAGGAAACTGGAGTACCCGGAGGAAACCAACGCATGCATCATGTCGACTTCACACGGAAACGCCCTTACCAAACCCAGGACTCAAACCCAGGACCTTCCTGCTGTGAGGCGGACGTGCTAGTAACTACCTTGCCGCCCTGTTGTTCATTCCCTTTCTCTTAAATACCAAACCAGCTCCAAACCACTGACACTGGAGACTCCTTCCAAATCTGTTCCAGGTTCTCCTTTCAGAAAACCTCATCATAGCAACAATGTTCATTCGTCCGTTTTCTGAACCGCTTAATCCTAATTAGTGTCGCAGGGAGGCTGACACCCATCTCCGCCGACTCTGGGCGGGAGCGGGATACACCCTGGACAGCTCGCCAGGCCATCGCAGGTCCAACACACCCACAACCTTCACACTCACACGTTTTCTTGACTGTAGGAGGAGACCGGAGTACTCAGAGGAAACCCACACAGGCACAGGGAGAACATGCTAGCAACAATATGTTTGGGTTTACTTAATAAGACATTTTTAAAGTGTGTTAGATTACACAGAGCATCCGTCAGACAGTTCGAGTCCCAGTGCATGAGCTGTTACTATAGAAACAGAAACATACTACAACGACCTATTAATAGGATCATCTGACCAATCAGATTTGCGGATTTCTTCACTCTTTTAGGGATACGAGTTCAAGTTTCAGGAGAATTTTCCTCAATTATTTTCCAAGAACGCAGCACTGCACTGCGAGCCACGGGGGGCCTGTGAGTTTACATAGTTTCCATGGTGACCAATGACTCCCATCGAGAACCAATTACATTTTCAATAAAGGTTGGTTCTTTAAAAACCGCACAGAAAAGAACGGGGGGTGGAGGGAGGGGGTGTACAGTTGAACCGTTAACTCGTTATCAGAACCATCAGTAACAACATCATGAGATTC
>JAOUQZ010000024.1:9473747-9485182 GCA_028564935.1 Neosilurus hyrtlii
GGAGGGGGGGGGGGGGAGGGGGGGGTGTTCCTTCTGGCATGATGATGATGATGAGAAGAGCTCTGAAAGACGGCTGATTTGGAATATTACTGGACCGTCAGGTGGACGCAGGTGGAAACGTTTGATATTTCACGCCGATGTTGACACCGGCGATTACATTTTAAACACAAGCAGTGGGATTTAAACACGTGTACACACACGTCTTGTATGAGTTCCTTCATGCACGTCCTGTCACACTGTACGTCCAGGGTCACGCAGGATGGCGATGCCTCGCCTATTGATTATCTTCAGACTCTGAAGCTTTCATCTATTCAATAAAGGAGATAAGATCTCAGCTCGCGAGCTCATGAATCTGTTACCCATTCCCTCTTAGCTCAGGAAAAAATCTATACAGGGATCCATCCGTTCTATAATAAAGAGCTTGTGTGGGTGTGTGTGTGTGTGTGTGTGTGTGTGTGTGGATGTGGTGATGAATATAGAACACTGTACTGCAGGATAAATAAACTGCAGCCTCTGTACCATTTACCTCTAATAACACTGACGGCTAATTGTTGTGGCTAATTATAGTATTTAACACATTACGGACCCCCTTTTCTCAGTTCTAATGGCTCGGCTTGCGGTACGCGGTAATGCCAGGCTAAGTCTGCCGTGGAGCATTTCATGACGCTGCTCTGTCTGGTGAACTGGCATATTACGTGTCCGCGACCACATGTTCACATAGAAAAGGTTCCTGAGAGCAAATAAGAGAAAACAAACACACATATAATCATTAAAAGGATTTCTTATGGATGTACTGTTTTGTTTTAATTAATTCATTCATTCATTTTTGGCGAGGCTGGCGCCCATCTCAGCCGACTCAGGGCGAGGGCAGAGTACCCCCTGGACAGCTCGCCAGGCCATCGCAGGGCAGAAACACACTGACGGCAACCCAGGGGCCTCCTGTTTAGGAACGACAGCGATGGTTCTTTTACATGCCGCTCACCCCAGGATGTATAATAAGATATTGTTTTGTATGTGGGATACCATTTTCCTGCTCTGTTTTCCTGCTAGGACCCACAGAGACGACGAGAGCCAATCATATTGCTTTAAGATCCTGAAGCTCGGGGCCAGAAAAGCGCCTGAGGCTGAGCTGAGACACTCTTATATCCCAAGTTTCATCATTCACTCATCTTAGCAAACTGGGGTGAGTTTCAAGATGGAGGACGTTGAGGGTATCCGCAACACGGCAAGCTGATTTATTTTGTGTGGATTTTTTTATTTAAATGTCAATCACATTATTTGGAAGCATCTTTCTTGTGCTATGACTGGGACCGATATGTCACCCTGCTTAAAAATACCATACCGGCCCTTTAATTTGGAAAATACATTGCATTTGTGTTCCTCCTGTCTGCGTGTCTGGTAATATTGTAGCTGCAATCACGCCGCACGCTTCCTGAATTGGAAATGCATCCAAGTTGCTTCCTCCATTTCCACGCCGAGGACACCGCACATGCCTTCATTCTAATTCCCTATATCAATCAACACACATGTAATTAGATGTGATGAGACGGAATTTAGCACTAGTGCAGGCCAACATGCGTCGGTGTCATTTAGCTCTTTGCTAGTGCCTGGCCCGCTTCCCAATCACGCGTGAGGATCCAAATCGTTTTGTCCCCCCTCAAGTGCCGTAACCACAATATTACTGAACACTCCGATGTTTAAGACATGATTCATCTAAACGCTACGATGCATCTGAGACCGAGACTGATCTCTATTCAAAGCCTCCAGCAAGCGTGGTGGTGGTGGTGGTGGTGGTGGTGTCAAAACTACCTGGAAAAAAAAAAAACCTGTCTAACAATAAATACCACAAATCCAGACAAACAATTCAATCTCATGTTTCACGCAACAAAGCCGGAGGTTAAATAAGGGCGACGGGTGAATTTGGTGGAATTGTGTTTTCTTCACTGTGCACTTGCAGGACTAACACAATTTCTTTTAAAGTCTTCACCGATAAAGACAACAACAACAACAACAACATCATACCTGCAGATACAAAATGCTCAGAT
Organism: Neosilurus hyrtlii; assembly: GCA_028564935.1. Classification (NCBI taxonomy): domain Eukaryota; kingdom Metazoa; phylum Chordata; class Actinopteri; order Siluriformes; family Plotosidae; genus Neosilurus; species Neosilurus hyrtlii. The sequence goes on from JAOUQZ010000024.1 coordinate 9,475,793, forward strand.
GATGAATATTTTTAAACTTAAAGCTACAATCTGCATTTTTTTTTACAAAGTATTTAAATTACCATATTAATCACGTCTCAAAAAATACCAGGAAAACAATTCCATTCTTAACGATTCTGACAGATTTATTCATGTCAGCATTCTCTTTCTGCTTTTTCTGGCCCATAAATTAAGAAAAAAACTTTATATGCCAATCAAACATCAATTCTAGACGTAGCTGAGAGCCAAGTGCAGAATGATTGGCATCCCGGAGAAATATTCATTCATTCATTTGCCGGACCGCTTACTCCTATTGCGGTTGTAGGGAGGCTGGAACCTCAGCCGAAATGAGGGTACATCAGCTCATCGATCCAGCAGAACCGCGTAATCCTAATTAGGGGAGGCTGGCGCCCATCTCAGCCGACTCTCAGGGTACACCCTGGACAGCTCGCCAGACTACTGCAGGGTCAACAACACACACGACCGAAGGTGAATTGAAACAGTCAATATGCCTAATGTGCGTGTCTTTATACCGTCGGAGGAAACCGGAGTACCAGGAGGAATCCCACGCAAGCAGGTGGAGAACATGCAAACTTCACACAGAAACTCCCTCGCCGCGCAATACTTCTAGCTCTTACAGTACGTCAGTATTAGAGTTAATGCTGGTTCTGATCCCGTATAAATGAGTGTATGGATTCGGTGTTAAAGGAGCGCTTCGTCTATCAGGAAAAAGTTCCTAGGAAACATGGTACGAGAATCCGAAATCAATAAACAGTCGATGGTGCTTCATTGATGGGGTGCGAGCTAAGAAGGGCTCTGCTATTACCAGTCAGTGTTCTTGGAGTGTATCACTAAATCCAGGCGAGATGTGCCTGTGCGACAGCGGATAATTAACTGTAAGATGTGCACAGGTTCTCAATATGTGAGCACAGAGACCATCACGTGTGTATTTACTCCCCTATCCACAAACAGGGGCAGCAGATGCTGTGCACTGGCTCTCCTAACCAACCACCACCCCCTTCATACGTGTGTGTTGCATGGCCCGAGCCCAATGTTGACTCAGTTGAATTGCCAGCCCGAGGCGCTAGTGCTTGGACACACATGGCCGTAATGAGGAAAGGTCACCGGGCGTCGTTGGCTGTCAGCGGCGTCACATGAAAGGACGAGAGCTGGCTGCGCTACAGCGTGCCCTCCCTGAGACGCCCTTGCCATTAGAGTGTCTGCGCCAGCCAAAGCCTGCCCGAGGTGATTTCTAAATCCTTGGACAGACGGTGAGAAAAACACTTGAAAGGAACGCCGGCATATGGACACATGGATACACACACACATGAGCAGGACCGGAAATGCTGAACAAACGCTTCGCATAAAAATAGACAGAGAACATGTTTATGGGAGACATTCAGGGAGAGATACGACGGATCGCCGCTTCACAATTAACCCCTTCAACTCAAAGGAATATAGAAGTGCTTATCGTTAATACATTAATTAGCTAATATGATTTAAAGCTATTTCATTAGCAATTCATAATAAATCAAACAAAAACAAGCTTTTCTTCATTGAAAAAAAAAAGTCAATGGTTTAATGGACTAAACGGTTAGCCGGCTAGTGTTCTAGTTGGTTAACGTTGCATGACTAGCTCACTATCATCATTCCCAGAAGGACACAGTGTTCCATGATTAGCTTAGAAACTTTCCACAAGTCTCACAGAAAGTTTTCTTCTTAAGTAAAGCCTTTGTTTAAAGCTAGCTAAGTCGTGCTAAGAGACTAGCTTACCACCATCGTTCCCAGAGACCTAAAGCCAGCGTGTACAGCCTTGTGCAGCTATTCACTGACTCGCTTACTAGCAAAAATCCCAGAGGTACACAGAAACCTGAGGCTGGTTTGTAAACCTTCTGCTATCCGAAAACAAGGCTTTTTCCTCCGAAAGTGTTTTGTGCTTGAGGTATTGAAGGCTGTTGAAGGAGGAGAATATCGTGCTCTTACAACACAATGCGTAGTTTTCTAAATTAGCCGAGTATTTGTGATCATTCTGATTTCGCTCGCTCGCTCGCTCACTCACTCAACCATCCGCTGAACTGCGTAATCCTGTTAGGGTCGCGGGGAGGCTGGAGCTGATCTCAGCCAACACTGGGAGAAGGCAGTGAACACCCTGAAGAGCTCACCAGGCCATCGATGGGCAACACACACACACAACCCATTTGCACTCGCACCTCGAGCAATTTGGAACAGCCAGTTAGCCTAATGTGCATGCCTTCGGACCGCGAGAAGAAACCGGAGTACCCGGAGGAAACGCCCGCTCCTGGGACTCGAACCCAGGACGTGCTAACCACTGCGCCACCACGCCACTGCATCGTGGTTTCAATACAGAGATAAATATTTGCTCGTAGGAACAGATATCGTGCTTATAATCTGAGGTCTGTCTACTTATAATGAGAGTAACGGATTTTTGTTAATTAAAGCTTTCCCTTTTATAAAAGGGGAATATTCTGCCGTAAACACTTTTTCCCTAAAAAGGTTATCGCTCTTAACATTATCGATGCCCTTAAAGCCTCCAAACCGGAAAAAACTCCACTCTGACACATCGGGAATCTTAATAAACGCAGATATACACGTGAGAAAGGTGAGTAAAGCAAAATTCACGTGTTATAACCGACAATGAGGTTTGCTCAGTGCTACCTGATGTTAGCTCGCTAATCTCTCTCTGTGCGGTGTGTATTCTGAATTTTGTTTTAAAAACCGAAAATAGCCTCAGACTGAAATCTCATTTACATTCACTGATTAAAAAAAAACACCCACTTTCCCAAAAGCACCATAAAGTGAACCGCCAGTGAGAGGGTTTAAAGTGATGCTCGCTCGACCGTTGCACAACAATCTGCTGGTAATTTTAAGGAACTCACTCGGTCCCAGACGTGATACGGATTTGAAGACGCCGCCTCAAATAGCGCATAAGTAATCAAATTGGAACACAGCCATCGTTTTTATCACGTCAGAGACGTCTCTCTCTTCTAATGGGTCGGATTACGTTACACGCTAATGATGGCTAGTATTGCTAAACAACCACAAATAGCCAAGTACACGTACATCCGTCTGGACATCCAGGACACGAGGGTAAATAACATCTAAAATTCCGCAATCAATCCGAGGGGAAAGTCTGATAAAGCCTTAGGAGGGAAGTTCAATCCAGTCCCACCATCAGGCGGAGTGGGAAGGAGATGAGATGATGAGAACCGAGCGCGTTGATCTTCACCAGTCAGGGATATTGAATGGTGGCTTTATATTGGTGTTTGCCATCGTGATTATGAGCAAGCGATGTCTAAATTACGACTGGCTCAGCTGATTGCTTCAGCGAAGGGGGACGGGATAAAAAGAGAGTCCGAGATTCTCACGCAGGAGAGTAAAAGTCAAACGCATTATTATTTTTTTTTTATGATGGTGAAATGCACATCATGGAAATACAGGTAACGGACTTCTTGTCCGATTTTTATAATTAGTTAAAAATGTTTGGTTTAATGTTTCTTTTCATTACACACTTCAAATTGTTTCTTACCCAGTGAATTTTTGGGGATGGTACGACTTCCTGTCCGTAAATTTGACGTGATGTTGTGGGGATAACGTTTATCTTTAGACACATGAGCAAAACGTTGTCTCGAGGCTCCACGCACTGACGTCCGATGACAGACCTGAAAGTTGCAAGCGGTTCTGGAACATTTAAAAACCTCCTCCTTGGAATTTTAAACAACTTTCATTGCCAAAGAGCTAAAGAGTTTATACACTTGTTTGTATCTCTGTGAATTCATGTAACTTGGTAGCTAGCTCACGTTTCTTAACTTGCAGGAGAGCGTAATCCCCCACCAAAGCCTGCAATCCCCCATATACACTGGAATGTTATAAATTATCCTATCTTACAATGCGAAAAAATCCTGAAAAAACAATTTGAAAAAAAAAATAATAATAAAAATAAAGAAAGAAAGAAAGCACACGGCGCCCCCTACTGGGCCTTCTGTAATATGACACACCCTGAAAATTGTCTTATTTCACTATGTTAAAGAATCTTTAAAAAAATTCCTGGATCCCAAACTTAATCCAGATCGTCTCCAAAATCGAACATAGTCTTCTTGGTCCAAAGCCCCACCTTTGGTAAAAATTTTATTAGAAAATCCGCCGGTAACTTTTCACGCAGTACAAATGTGCACAGGAACGGGAAGGACGTTTTCTAAAGAAAGACAGCGTTTTATGCATTAAGTTGAAAACAATGACCTTACATGGAATGCACATAGATTGGTAGATAATTCTGTTTTCGAAGCTCAGACGACACACCTTCCTTTCGGTCATTTCTACCATTAGTAACGTTAAGGACACTTTGCACTTTAGTAGATAACATTTCCTGTGGAAAGGATTATTTTTATTTGTGCTTTTTAATGGAAATAGACAAAAAAAGCTCACAAACAATGAGATTCATATGCTATCTTTAATATATATAAAAGTCTGTCTCTTTTTAGAAAACGTCCCTCCCGTTACTGTGTACACTGTTCTGAAAATGGCCCAAACACAACCTCCTCGGCGGAGATAATGATACTGTATTACTTCTGTCACTTACCGGCCTTGGACTAAACTACTTCCTGGAAGTTTCCAGGTGACCACAACACATGATGTCTTTGTCCGTTATGAATTAGCCTCATACGGCTAGCAACCGTATCTTGCCTGATGGACTACGATAATAGAGATAGATGTTTGTTTGGTTTTTTAAATAAATAAAAAATTAAATAAAATAAAAATTTGTCTGTGAGCTCAAGTTGACAAAAAAAAAAAGTAAGAATCAGCTTAGACTCCGTCCTTCAGAAAATGCCTAGTGTGAGTAAAGTTCGAGAGGGTAAATATAAACTAAATGCTTTAAGGCAGGGGTGTCCAGGCTTATCCGCAGAGGGCCGGTGTGGGTGCAGGTGTTCACTTCAACCAACCAGTAGCAACCTTCCCCCGGTGTGAACCACTGTTCTCAGGAAATGATTGGATGGTGTATTCTACTGTTTGCTCGTGGCAAGACCTGAAGCCAGAATGGTGCCTTCTTGGTGAGACCACATTACTGCTGGAAGTTCTATTCATACAGCATGATAAAATCGGAAAATGGAAACAATTGCATTCAAGATGTACGTTTCATTTTAAACCCCCCCCCCCCCCCCCCCAACCCCCTTGTTGATTCAAATTTTAGCTCTGTTTATTTTTTGGATTTATTGGAAAATGTTCGGGTTGTATCGTATCGTATATATCCGTTTTGAGATCTTAAAGCGAGGCGGTCTCACCAAGGTGGCTGCCACTTGGCGTCAAAATTGAAACTCTAACCAGCAATCTAGTCTTTTTTTTTTTTTTTTTGAGCTCAGTGATTGAAACAGGCGAAAAGCGTGGCCAACCTGCACCCACACCGGCCCTTTCCGGATAAGACTGGACACGCCTGCTTTAAGGCCGGGAGCTTGAATCTTGTATTTCCGAAGGATTTTGGAGATTTCTCTCTGCTTCAGTGCACCTCATTTAACTTGATCATTAACTGATGAGTCGAACCAGGTGTGACGGAGCAGAAAAACACAAAACCCTTAACCACTTTGGCCCACCATAATCTTTTTTTTTTTTTTTTTGCCTTATCTGAAGTGGGAAGACTAGATGAAGCTCCCTAGAGGCGGCCCTTCCTCAATATCTCCCGGAGCTTAGCATGCAAACGCTGTTGCTTGGTAGTAAACCGTCTGGAAGCACGCACTGTCTACAAAGCGGCCCTGAGGAGAGGCATAATAAGCCCGGATTAAGCACCTCCGGGTTTAAACACACCTCCCTGTCGTTGACTGATGACCAATTAAACAGTCAGGCGCTTATTGATCACAGGAGAAAGCCACGGATCCCCAAACATCCTTAAACACACTGCACTGCGGGGAGGTCCTACAGATGGAGTGCTATTGTGCATTTTTCATCTTTATGCATGCTTCTCTTCATTTTTTGAACCCTATGGAGCTGTGGTGAGGTGTGTGTGTGTGTGTGTGTGTGTGTGTGTGTGTGTAGGGACAGCGAAGCAAAGCTGGAGATGTGTGCTGTGGCAGAGAGAAAAAAAGAGCAGCGAAGCCATTTATTAAACATTCCGGCAGATGGTTCGCTCGTATATCATCACTCTTATATCTACAAAACATGCGTGGAACTGATGCTCGCAAGGGCACCTTGGGAAACAGAGTTTTATCTCTGCAAGACACTCAAGGAGCATGCGGAGAGCGAACCTTCAAGGTCAACTCCCTGGGAAGGAAGGAGGCGTGCGTGGCGTCTGGATTGCAGGAACGATCATCGGCGTGTAAGAACACCGCCTCTTACACAAAACTACACACCGCACGTGTTCCTTTTATTGAGCATCGTCTGAGGCAAGAAAGGCGGAATTTTCAAGCCGTCATCTTCTTTACTTTATTTAGTTAGACCCCCCCCCCACCCCCCTCCATATTGTTTCACCAGAGCAGCAAATAAATGCGCGTGCTGCTCATATGCGAGAAATTTTCCCGCGCACTGCCAGTGGGACTGATAAATTAATAGATTAGTGTTGTTATGAAACTGCTCTATAAGGTTGAATTGCATTACGTCTAGTTTATTCCATAATTGAGTAAAATTCCAATTCCGAGCTCTCGACAAAATATTAAATAACGCGCAGCCCCCCAGGAGGGGGAGGGGGGGGGTATCTGATAAACTCTTTCCTCCTCATCGCTCTTTTTTCCCCCCTTTTCTCTTCCAAAGTCTAATTTTCCTTCTTGCTTGATGCTTCTGACTCTTGAACATCATGCAAATTTTATGGTTTCTACCAAGGGTGGAGAAATAAATAATGATACAGCGAATACCCCCCCACCCTCCACCCCCCCCATCAGCACCAGTCTGCTCTTTTGCATGCATCATTTGAATTCTCTGCGCGTGACTTGGGGGAACAAAAATAAATAAAGAAAGAAAAAAAAAACCCCACCCTCTTTCTTTTCTCCCTTGGATGAAATTAACGTCGCCTCACACTCGGGGCACGACGCACGCTAATTACTTGCCATGCGTTCGCTTAAAAATGGAGGGAAGCTTGAGTCTTTTGACCACGAGGCATCTTAAACCAATAAATTATGCTAATGATAATTATACTTTTCCCGCCTGGTGCTGGTACGCAGGGACTCGACACACAGTTTCGACGGAAAACTTTTCAGCAGTGATGTAGTGTAGACATAACCAAACGCGCAATCTTGTTTGCTTTTACGGCGTGGGGAGGCACGCTGGCGTAGTGGTTAGCATGTCCGCCTCTTGGCAAGAAGGTCTGGGTGGGAGGATTCCCCTCTGTGCCTGCATGGGTTTCCTCCGGGTACTCCAGTCTCCTCCTACAGCCCAAAGACATGCACAATGCAGTGCACAATTAGCTGCTCTAAACTGACCCCAGGTGTGAGTCTGGGTGTAGATGGTTGTGCGTGTTGCTCTGCGGTGGTCTGGCAAGCTTCGTCCAGAGTCGGCTGAGATAGGCTCCAGCCTCCCCGCGACCCTAGTAGGATTGAGCATATATATATATATATATATATATCTCTATATATAGCTAGATTCGGGTGTGTCTCTGAAATCTGTGCTTAGCGATAAACCCGTATCAATTAACACACATAAAGACGGCGAAAAAATTATCCTGGCTAAATTTCTAGATTGGAATCTGCACCACAAATCAGATCTGATACCGACCACGTTTCGGGACAACATCAGTCGGACTGGGACTGCTCAGTAACCGATCGGGACGGAGATTGCGAATGTGACTGTACGCCCTTGACTAAAGGGAACATGACAGACAGACGTATCTCATCTCATCTCTACCGGGGGAACAAAGCGAGAGCCTGTGACAAACGGCCCCTGGCTCGGGCGCAGTCTCTTCCTCCTCTTCCTTTTCTAGTCTCCGAGAGCTCGCCGTTAGCGCCTGTCCACATTCTCACGGAAGCTTTTCCTCGCGTTACGGCCCACGCCGAGCTGAAAGACTCTGCGGAACGTTTGGGAAATGTCGCACGTCCACTCCAATCCATCATCTGGCAGCTTGACCTCTCTTTTAGATTTTCCTCTTAAGTCTTTAATGCCTACCCCCACCCTTAAAACGCCGGCGTATCTCCGAAGCCACGCTCATGATGAATTCCACACCGTACCTGTGAAGAGTCGGCTGTTTGAAGCCGGAGTATTAAAGATCTCAGGGTTTAGTACGGCTCGGAAACCTCAGAGCTGAAAGAAGACAGGATTGCCGGACAGACAAAAACAAAAACACCAACAGACTCATTTCCTGAGAAATGTAGGGTCCCAGGAGCTCGGCTCGTTGTTTAATGTATTCATAATTATTCACTAATTAATGCGAGAGGAAAAAGGCCCTCGAACGTGTTTCCGTCCAAGGAAGCTTTACTGCGGCCAGCCAGTGCCATGCAAATGAAGTGTGAAATGATGCCAACGAGAGGGGTGTGTGTGTGTGTGTGTGTGTGTGTGTGTGTGTGTGTGTGTGTGTGTGTGTTTGTGTGTGTGAAGCGTGTATGCCTTTCGCACTCGGCTAGCAAACTCCCAGGCCGATGACTTCATTAACACCGGCAGCGCTACAGTATGGACGGCTTTCAAAGCAACATGGCCTCTTTTGTCCATTTGGCCCTCGGTTATATTATACAAAACAAATAACTCTGTGTGTGTGTGTGTGTGTGTGTGTGTGTGTGTGTGTGTGTGTACTTGCTACCTATTGAGGACCGGAATGTGTTTTGCTGTTTGAGGGTTACGACTTGTTGTAGGATTTAGGTTAGAACGAGGTTGGGTTTCGGGTTGGGGTGAAGCTTGAGGTTGTGACAGTTCAGTTCAGAGTAAGGGGACGGGAATGCATTATGATGAAAGTCCCCACAAGGATAAAGGATTCTGTGTGTGTGTGTGTGTGTGTGTGTAGAGTCAGACAACCGGCTCTCGCACTCACTCAGTAAAACGTATCTAGATCTTTCTCCCCCCCCCCGAAAAAAACTTGAGCTTATTTGAGTGGATGAACTGACCTTATGCACTCGCTCCCTACGGTATTTAATTTTGCAGCAGATTTAATATCTACGGGGGAAAAGGGGACGCGAGACTATTTTTTTTCATTATTAATATACCAATATCACAGATCTGAGAATCCGCTGACACACAGTATTGATCTCTCTCTCTCTCTCTCTCTCTCTCTCGCCCTCTTTCTCTTTGGGACTAAACAAAGGGGACTAAACAGGACCTTCTCTTTGGGGTTCCTGCAGGTGGTTACCCTTAAAGCTACTGCACATCCTTTACAAAATGACCAATAAGTAGCCCTGCATCCACGTTTTATTCATACTGCAGCCGCGTACTGTGTATCATTAAATGTATAACAGTGAAAGGTTCCTTTAAGCAGTGTATGTATATATATAT